>CM066164.1:56213988-56443988 GCA_033629205.1 Lithocarpus polystachyus | reverse complement strand
GACGTTGACCCAATGATTATAAAGGAATCACGAACCAAAGGTATAAGTTTGAACGCCACAAGGAAGAATCCTTGATAAGTTCACAGTTCTTGAAGAACCAAAGAGAAGAGCAAAGCCTCACCTTTTCTGATTTTTTATTTAATAATCCCCTCTATTACAATGAGTGCATGCTATTTATAAGGTATGGCTGAATGTAAAAAAATATAAAAAACGTACTAAATAATAAAACCCTAATTAAAAACTGATTTGGTCTGAAAATAGCAGATCAAAAATAGGAAAAACCCTAAAAAACGTTCTAAATAATAAAAGCCTAAAATTAAGGAAGATCTGGTCCAAAATTAGAAGATCTAAATTAGGAAAAGTATCTATTAACTGATTTAGAGTTGGAAAGTCAATCAGCCATAAATCTATGCCATAAATAACGCCCAATTACGTCAGATCAGCCCTCAATAGCTAGGATTAAATTTATTAGGCCTTCATCTTCTTTTGGGCCCAGCTTGGAATGTGAATCAGCCAAAATCCCTTGAATCAGCCCATTAAGTGCTTCTTTGATCTTCTTAGATCTTGCTCTTGTAATTGGCCCAACTGGAACATGCAATGAATCCTTGAATTCTTGTTGATTCTCATCATTTTCTGTCAATTCTTGACAAGTCCAAAGTTACTATTAATTATATTTAACACCATTATATAAATATAATTGCGCTCTAGGCCTCATTAATAAATTATATCCCAAGACTTTATTGTACATGCAACCCTTTCATAAAATATTCGTAGTAACACAAAGTCATGAAAGTTGACTGCCACTTTGTACATTACTACATCTTAATCCTTGAGTACCCGGTTTAATCCTTTAAGTTATTCATCATATATTTATGAAATCCAATTTCATAAACATACACTTTAGTAACTATTTACTAAAGTAGTTAGGCCTAACATTCTGAATAACAAACCCATTAAACTTATCTCAAGGGAATATTTTGTATCTCTGTTAAGAGACTATGAATTCCATCTTGAGAATATATGTTCCATTAATACTAAATGTGGCTGCCCAACATACTGAGATTTTAACTGTTACTTTAGATCTCACTCCTGATATATCAAAGCAACTTACACTTCATGATCATGTTCATTATTCTCTCAGGATTAAGAGTTTATGCAAATATAAGTCGTGAGGTTTGTTATTCATTTGATAGTCGTTAGGAGAATAATAAATCTCACAGCGGTCTAGTTCAAAATGTCTTAACTCTTAAAACATGTCAACACATCAACTAGAAGTCGCCACTTCCATGATCAAGACAAATCATCTTAGTTGATATGTTATAGTCTTCGCAGATGAAATGCCCAATTTCATCACTGACTACAAACAAAATTTTTGAGTTTACAAAGAATTTGTGATTTATATCTTCTGTGACTTTTCACATAAATCACATACTATGCATCTCATGGACTATGTGATAATGTCCGAATATTCATGTTACCATTATTTTAGATAATAATAAAAGTACTTTATTAATTACAACATTAAGTCCTACATCAAGTCATACATAATGTCATACAATAGGATTTAAGAGCACTAATCCCAACAGTAGATTGCATTATTCTAAATATTCTTTAGGCACTGGAAATATTGCTTCCCTCTATTGCAGCACCTCTAGATTAACCAAGTTCTATTTCTTGGTTATCTCTGCTAGGTGTTCGACAAGAGGTCTCTAAGAGCAACTGGTTTTACTTGACATTTTTTCACTTATGGTAGTTTACAAGCCTATATAGGTGTTGGGATTATAGTATAGATGAACTGTCATAAACTATTTGATGACAACCTACTAAGTTTTGTATTTATGTATATTTACTTTTATTTATCACAATAATCATAAATATCTTAGACATTGTACTTGAGGTGTGCATTTTTGCTTTATGCAGACTGTGGATATGCTGTCTTGGTTTTGAATACTGGAAATATAATTGTTTGGACTATCTAATGTGTTCATTCCCATGCCTTTTGATTTATACTTGGATTGTGCATTCTTGGTTTTATGCTACATTCTAATTTTAGAAATTTTCTTGAAATTAATTTTTTTTAAGATTTTTTTTTCCAATCTATAAGTTATTGGTTTATAAATATAAATCATGTCAGATGTCAAAACTCATGTACAAATTAGTCCTCAAATCTCAGTTTGTTACATTCTAAATGTAATTCCTCATTATTCAAGTTGGCTTAGGATGCCTATATATTTATATATATATATATATATATTTTTTTTTTTTTGGATTTAGAAAAATGCAAGGGTGTTTAGTGGCAAAATATTATTAGAGGAGGCTATGCTGTATCTGTTCAATTGTAAAGTATTTAGTTTGTCATGGGTGTAATTTTTGGGTGGATTCAAGTTATAGTAATTTTAATACTATTTTATCAAGAAGTTGTTCTTTCCAAGTTTTTGTTTCTTTGTATATTAAGTCATGTTTTTCTCTTTATGATGTTAGGCATAAAGAAAATGGCAAGTTAAATTCTACTGCAAGTCTCTAATATGCCAATAGAGCTTCACATCGCTATGCTTTTTGTTTGTTGACGTCACTAAGGTAACAAAGCTGTTTGGAAGTAATCTTTAAGTTATGATATGATGAGTGGAATCCTATTTTACATTCAAAGATGTTTTCCTACCGCTCTTCACACACATCATTTGATCAACTTGAACTAAAATTCTTGCTTGCTTAGTGTTGATTTCATTTACTACAACCACAAAATAAAGGACAACATGGTCCAGCTGAGAAGGTTGCCATTGTAGCTCTTTCTAAATAAAAAAACACATTTTCTCTTTAAATTTTTCCCCACAAAATTTGAAGTTTCTATGATAAGAGGAGTTAGAAAATATATGTGATTAATGATAGTATTAACAACTATGTATGATATATGGTGCCTCCAATGCATAACAGATGAATATTTTCATGGAAGTATTGGTACATTTGTAATTCAGCATTGTTGCTGACAGTCCAATATCACTTTTCATCTAATGCATGCATAAGTTTAGTTTTCATGTGTAATATATTTTAGATTATGTTTGGCAGTGAATGATGAAAAATTAGTTGTTTGCAAGCATTGTGGAGCTAATGTTTGCATCAATTACAAGATGGAGGATTTTGTTAAAAGGGTGAAGGAAGAGACCGGTGGAAAATGTATTTTCTCTAAGATTAAAACCTCACTTTTCTTCAACTACGGATTAGAGAAACTAAAGAATATGATTATTATTTTGTTAAGTGGACATTTTCATTGGGAGATTTTTGTTATTGGTTGTTATTGTCAAGGAAGTTAAAAAGTTATTTCCTATTTCAAGGCATATAAGCTGCACTTTTGGGAATATCTAGAGTACCATGGAAAAGAAAGAGCATTGCTAAGGGCCTGAAAACAATTTTTTGTTGCTCTTTGGGGCCATGTTTAACTTTGCCTTGAGGTGAAAATGAGACTACATCATACAAAATTACAATCCTTCTGCAGAATATACAGCAATATAAAGATACAACCGTATACACTAATGAAGATTTCCATCCATGAGAAGTGGAAGCATACAAGCATAAACAAATTATTTTCGTATTTATTTGTATGTGAGTTTTTGCTTTTTATATTATTGCAATTTTAATGTGGAAATTGTTATATGAACCTATGAAATAACCCTCAAGTTACTATTAACCTTGATTTATTTGTTCATATATACTCTAGAGATAACATATATAATATTACATCGTGTTAATATGAAATTAATAGACATATTTATTTATTTATTAGTACTTAATAAAGAAAAAAAACATGTATAATATATTAAAATAAAATTTTCAAACTTTCCCGTGCATAGCACGGGTTAGCGACTAGTTTTTATAAATTCAAAAACTGATCTGTATTTTTCAGATATGATTTTTTAGTTCAAAAACTGATCTGTATTTTCAGATTTGATATTCTCTAAATTCAAAAACTGATCTGTATTTTTCGGATTTGATTTTTTAACACAAAGCCAATCTGTATTTTAATTAAATACTGATATGATTTTTTTAGAAAAAGTTTTCTTTGTTATAAAATTGCAAAGTTTGAAATTTAAAAGAAGGGATTGAATTTAGGTTGAATTTTTTTTAATATATGATGCATGTATAATAAATTTATCTCATGAATGTGGATCCCCTTTCAAAAAGCCTTTTTTTTTTTTTTAATTTATTTTACATAAAAAAAACAAATCTGATTTTTCTTAATAAAATCACTTTTTTTTTTAAACTTTACACAAAACAGCTTTGATACTTTTTAACAAAAATCTTATTCTTTCTTTTACATAAAAAAACAGATTCGATTCTTTTACAAACCATTTTTTTTAATATGAAAGTTCAAATAGCATATAAAACACCATGAACGTTTAGACTCTCAATTTTCAAATTACTAATTCAAGCTTAAGATCAAACAAATTAAGTGCGGAAAATGAATATAAGCTTATAACAGAATTGATAAACAATCTAAACCAAATAAAATCACATCCACAGCAGAAATTAAATGGCAAAGATTAAGGGAAGAGAGATGCAAACACAAAGACAACACAACGATGTGTTATCGAAGAGGAAACCGAAACCCTCGGCATAAAACCTCTTTGCGGCCCTCCAAGCAGTTAATAATCCACAAAAGAATATAGTTGGGATACATGGATAACAATAGACCCTCCAAGCCTAATCTACCTAGTATACCTAAGCCCTCAAAGCTCTTACTCCAACGAAGTTATGCCGAACCTATTTCTTCTTTAGCTTACCGGATTTCGCTATAGCCCATAGCATCAACCAATATCAAATTGGTCCCTTCCTAACTGCTTCCCAAAGCACCAAAAAGCCTTCTCGTAGACATAGGTATGGTGAGAAAAGGTTTTAGGTAATGTACCTCTCAAGGATCTAACAATGGAGAGGGTGAGAGTAGAGGAATTTATGAGTCACTATGTAAAGATTGTGGATGAGTCAATCTTGTTTTTCTCTAGGGTTTCTCTCTCAAAATTCTCTCTGGAAGCTCTCAACATTTCGTGGGTATAAGAGGTATTTATACTAGGTTGAGAAAAGAATGCAAAGAGTCAGTTTTTCCGTGGGTATAAGGGGTATTTATACTAGGTTGAGAAAAGAATGTGAAGAGTCAGTTTTTCCATAACAGAGCTAACTGGCGACTTGACCTCGCGACTTGACTGAGTCACGAGTTCAAGCCGCCAGCTAATTGAATGGACAGGCTGGATATTTTGTCGTGTAGTGCAACAGTTGGCAAATGATTTAGCTTCTCTGCATGCTTCACTCGTGTGCATCTTTTGGAAGCTTGCTAGTCACGAGCTACCCGCGAGATCCTGTCGCGAGTCCTTGCTTTACTACACAATCTTGAGCATTTCTTCACACTCTCTCACACACTATCCTTACATGATTCCCACATAAATACAGGGTTTTTAAGTGCTAAATTACAAGCAAATTGGCACGAAATAAAGCCAACAAAATAGTTGATAAATTTCAACCTTACAAAACCGATCTAAATTTTCTTTGAAAAGAGGACACATCCATAAGGTAGATTTATTTAAATTAATTTTTGTCAAGTGTCTGTCATGTGTGTTCAACATATCATTCAATATCACGCAAAAAAGGATATATTGGTCATTAGAGTCTAGATGACCAGATTCTGTTTGGATGGAATGGGTGCCTAACACCTTCCTATTCTGTAACCTAGCTCCCGAGCTTAGGGTTTTTGGATAGGTAGATTAGTGTTTTGTCTTTTTAATTTAGGTAGATTGTAACTAGAACCCAAAGCTTTATAAGGTTTAATTTACCAAAATTGTACTTGTCTTTATTCAATCAATGACATTCGAAATATTTTGATCATGTAACTTGTATTTATTTTTTCTTATTTTTTTGTATAAAAAATAAGTGGCGACTCCACACCACTACCTAAAAGAGAAGTGCCCTTAAAAGCACTCAAATCTCTTTTTTGAGAGCACCTAATTTTCCGGTCTCTCACACCTATATCTCTGGTAGTAAGACCAAAAGGTCTTTGCTCGAGAGGATGCCATATATATGGTTCCTAGACCATTGCAAAAACTAGGTGGTGACTCCCCCCTTCTGCCCATAATGGTGACTCTACCAGGGATTGTGAGTTTAATTCCTATGTGTCTTGTTTCTTAACCTTGATAAAAACTATTTCAATATTTGTTTGCATACACAACACTTGGTTTCTTTTGTTCCTTAACCTCGGTTGGTGATGAGTGGGAAGATGGAAGGCTCCATTCGAGCCCAAATCTTCCGGAGTTCATCCTACCAACTTACAATCAGTGTCATCGCCTATAATGAGCTTTAAGTACGTTAAAGGTTTGCTTCCAATCCACTACGGGGTCCACTTAGGCCCTCGATTGGAATCATAGCCCACCAAGTTGTAAGTGACCTACTTATCTATCCCTTTAGCCTTAAAGAGCATACCCACACTAGAGAGATCCTAAACCCTATCACAAAGGATACCTTTTATGTCTCTTGTTTGTTTAACCATATATCATGTGTTCACCTAATTCTAAAGAACAAATAAAAGATGTAAAAATGGAAGGGATGGCCTTAAAGTTATGGTATACCCTAAAGATGTTATGGGATAAAAGAAAAGAAGTTCTTACGTATAAAAGGCTTGTCCCAAAATCCAAAAGTATATTTTAACTTGAAAGGTTCATAAGACCATAGCCTAATTGCTATTATAAGCCCAAGTGGAAAAAGCCCTTTTGAAAAAGAGGACTTTGGGCTTAAGATAACGAAAATGCTATGGACTTAGCATCCAAAATCCTACAAAGCCAACAAGAACTTCCCTAATCTTAAGCCTCCTTGTCATATGCCTAGGCCCAAAATCATGAGAACTCCATGGACTTTGAGAGGAAGGCTACAATATATTCTAACTAAAGGGCTATTTCAAAAAAAAGAAAAAAAAGAAAGTGAAATGATAAATAAAAATGGAAAGCCCAAAGGTGATGAATACATTGTAAGCCCATGTTTGAGACAAAGGGTTGAAAATTTCTAAGTACATTCTAATGAAAGCTTATTAGAGTAAAATAAGAGCTTTATTGTAAATGGATCAAAGCCCAATGAAACAAGGGGCAAAAATCCATGAGAAGGAAGGGAGTGATATTGTAATTGGGCCTTCATTAAAATGAACTTAAAATTTTTTCTAAGGACATCTAAAAAGTTAAAAAAAACTTTTGATTGGGACATGGACTTAATGAAAATGGGACTTCTTTTCAAACATCACTCCAATCCAAGTCCAATGGAAGGTAAGCCATTCAAAGGGAGGACCCCTCAAGAGGGAAAGATGGATGCTTCAAGTGAAAAAGCACTTATGCAAAAGATGCTCGAGTGTGTGGAGGTGCAAATTGAAGTCCTTAAGAAGATGATAAGCCACCTCTCTGAGATAGTAGAAGAGGAAGCTGAAAAAGACAAGGCTAACCAGGGACAAAGCGAGTTGACTCAAGAAGACATCAACTGCATGATGATAGAAGGGAAGGTCTGCCTACTTCTACCTAACTTTATGCCATAACTGAAGAGTGCTCCTAGACCATGGACTTTCAAGAGGGCCCATGTCAACGACTTCTCTGAATCAGGAGACGTGGGATCTTGGGAAGATCATGATTGACCAGAATGGACCTCAAAGGTGGGAATAACTCAAGTCACCCCAGCTCGCTTCATGCTTGAATGCGACACGGACCCTTCTTTTGCAACAACCAATACCTCGTGATGAATAAATAAGAAGAAGGAGATGATGAAATGATTAGTTGTTGGAATGGGAAGGACAGCGACTGGTTCTTTGACGAGATGGGGAGAGACTTCCCTAATAAGGGCGAGGATCTGTATGACATAACCAAGGCTATGCATGCTTGGAAACTTCTAAAGGGGGAGGACTAGTCTGCTAAGTTAAAGAAGGGGAAGAGGAAGAGTTGCAAGCCTTGAAGAAGAAAGAAGACAAATTCATCATGCCTATTGTGGGGCCCATTAATAATTGGACTTGGGTTGGGTTTTCAAAAAAGATGGGGAAAAAGTTTTGTAATGCAAGTTCCAATGTATTTTTTAATATTTTCAATAAGATGAATTCTGATTTGGCTTACTTTGATGTGTCTCATAACATTGAAATTCTGCACTTAAATGATTCAAATGAATTTGAAAATGAAATTAATAAACAATTGGAAAAGAAAATTGAACCTATGGAACCAACTCTTGAAACTATTAATTTGGGCAATGATGAGAATCCACCCTTAATTAAAATTGGGTCAATTAAATGAAAAATAAAGAAAAGATCTTTAAGAACTCCTCATAGAATTTCAAGAGGTGTTTGCATGGTCCTATGAAGATATGCCTAGAATTGACCTCGAGATAGCTCAACATCACATTGATACTCATGATCACATGGTACCCATAAAAAAAAAAAAAAAAAAAACTGAGAAGAATGAGGATCGAATGGCTCTTAAAAATCAAGGAGGAAGTCATTAAGCAATTAAAGGTAGGGTTTTTCAAGCCCGTACACCAAGCCGAATGGATAGCCAATGTTGTGCCCGTACCTAAGAAGGATGGGAAGGTGAGGATGTGTGTGGATTTTAGGGACTTGAACAAGGTATGCCCTAAGGATGATTTCCTCTCCCTCACATTGATGCCTTGGTGGATAACATAGCGGGAAGTTCCTCGATGTGTTTCATGGACAGTTTTTCGGGGTACAACCAAATCAAGATGGCTCTCAAATATATGACCAAAACCACTTTCATTACCGAATAGGGAATCTATTGTTACACGGTGATGCTGTTTGGCCTCAAGAATGTTGGGGCAACCTACCAAAGGATAGCTATAGCCTTGTTACATGATATAATGCATAATGAGGTAGAGGTATATATCGATGATATGATAGTGAAATCCAAGGATAGAGAAAGCTACACCGTAAACTTGAGGAAGTTCTTCTAGAGGATTAAAGAATATAGACTAAGATTGAACCCACAAAAGTATACCTTCAAAGTAACTACCGGAAAATTTCTAGGCTTCTTAGTGAGTGATAGAGGGATAGAAGTTGACCCATCCAAGATCAAAGCCATAATGGAGATGCCTCCACCCAAAAGTGAGAAAGAGATAAGGGGTTTCTTGGGTCGATTACAATACATTAGTCGATTCATTGCCAAGCTCACTTCCACTTGTGAGCCCATCTTCAAACTCCTAAGGAAGAATGAACCACATACATGGAACGATGAGTGCCAAAAAGCCTTTGAACTTTTCAAGGAATATCTCCTCCACCCACCTATCCTAGTGCCTCCAAAACATGGAAAACCCTTACTCCTATACCTCTCTATCATAGGGGATATGGTTGAAAGTATGCTTGCACAAGAAGACGATGACAAGAATGAGAGGGCCATATACTACTTGAGCAAGAGGTTCCATGATTATGAGACTAGGTACACTCCCATAGAAAAGTCATGCTTCGCACTTGTTTGAGTTGTATAGAAATTGAGACAAATCATCTTACCTTTCCTAATAGGGTGGTAGTAAGAATGGACCCATTGAAGTATCTCTTTGAGAAGCCTACTTTGAGTTGAGTGGCAGTTTGTCAAGATGGTTGATCTTGTTGGAAGAATTTGATTTGAAGTATGTGACTAGAAAGACTATTAAAAGAAGCGTCATGTCAGATTTTTGTGCCGAGAATCCTATAGATGAGGAAGATGGTAAAGAAGACTTTATAGATGAGGACATTTTGGACGTTGAGTTAGGGACATGGAAGATGTACTTTGATAGAGCCGTAAACCAATATGGGAATGGGATAGGAATACTCTTGATCACTCTCGTGTTGGGGTTTATGCCCTAAAATCCAATTTATTGGCATGTCATAAATAATTAAATTGTTTAATTATATGAGATTATTATAAATGAACAAATGGGACATTGTCTTAGTCCATGAGATGCATAGTATGCAATTTATGTGAAAAGTCACAGAAGATATAAATTGCAAGTTCTTTGTAAACTCAGAATGTAGTTCATAGTCGGTGATGAAATTGGGCGTTTCATCTGCGAAGACTATAACATATCAACTAAGATGATTTGTCTTGATCATGGAAATGGAAGATTTCTAGTTGGTATGTTGATATGTTTTAAGAGTTAAGACATATTAAACTGGACCGCTGTGAGATTTATTATTCTTCTAACGACTGTCAATTGAATAATAAATCTCACGACTTTTATTTACATCAACTCTAAATCCTAAGAGAATAATGGACCTGATCATGAGATGTAGGTTACTTTGATATATCAGGAGTGAGATCTATAAGTTACGGTCAAAACTTCAGTATGTTGGGCAGCCGCATTTAGTGTTGATGGAACATATATTCTCAAGATGGAATTCATAATCTCTTAACAGAGATATAAAATATTCCCTTGAGATAAGTTTAATGGGATTGGTTATTCAGAGAGTTAGGCCCAACCACTTTAGTAAGGAGTTACTAAAGTATATATTTATGGAATTGGATATCATAAATATATGATGAATAACATTAAGGATTAAACTGGGTACTCAAGGATTAAGATGTAGTAATCTTCAAAGTAGCAGTCTATATTCATGACTTTGTATTACTACGAATATTTTAATGAAGGGGTTGCATGTATAATAAAGTCTTGTGATATAATTTATTAATAAGGCCTAGAGTGCAATTATATTCATATAGTGGTATTGAATATAATTAATGGTAACTTTGGACTTGTCAAGAGTTGACAGAAAAGCCCAAGGCCCATTGGAGCTAGAGTCTTATTTGTTCCCTTTTGGTCCCACTCCAAGCCACACACTAGAGCCCAATTGGAATGGCCCAAAAGGCTAGCCCAATTAGATAATCAGTTGTATATAAGGAGAGAAACATACATAATTTCTTAAGTCTTTTCATGAGTCTTTTCATAAGTGTTTTTCATCAAGATTACACAAAGAATGAAATGGTTTGTATATGAGTGTTGGACATTCCCTTGTGCTCTCCTTGGAAACTGATTGAGAGACCACATATCTTGGGTATTAAGTGGAATTAGAGTGAAGATTAAAAGTCTTCCCAAGAACTTTTGATCTTTGGTTTTGAATTTCACTACACCAAGGTACGCTTTCTTGTTCTTAAATTCTGAAACTTTCATAGTGCATGTTATCAATTGCGAATGAAGTAGATCCGTTGATTTTCCGCTGCGTATATTTTGTATGTGATACGAACATGTATTTTTCCAACATCTCGAGGGATCTCACATACCTTTGGCAATCAAGTTGAACTTTGAAGTAACTAATAACATGGTTGAATATAAGGCTTGTATTGCCGAAATGGAAGCTCTTCGAGAGTTGAGGGTAAAGGAGGCCGAAGTCTTTGAGATTCAACTTTGGTTATAGCCCAAGCAAAAAAGTTGTGAGAGGTGAAGGAGGAACACTTGAAGCCTTATCAAAATTACTTGGAGGACTTGACCAAGACCTTTGACAAGATTGAATACACAATCATCCCTAGCGCTCAAAATCAATTTGTGGATGCCTTAGCTACCTTAGCCTCTATGGTTGAAATACCCGGAGGAGTGTGGACACGACCCTTGGAGATTGAGTAAAGTTATGAGGAAGTGCACAAAGGGAAGACCAAAGCTTTAGTAATGACCGTAGAGGAAGAGGAAGTTCTGTGGTACTATGACATCATGAAATTCTTGGAACTAGGGGCATATCTAGATGGTGCTGACAAGAGAGAACGTTGTTCCATTAGGATGATGGCAACACAATACATCCTATGTGGAGTACAACTCTATAGAAGGTCCTACGATGGTATACATCTTCGTTACTTGAAGAAGGAAGAAACCGAAAAGGTAATGGAAGAAGTTCATCAAGGGATTTGTAGTCCTTATATGAATCGGAGAATATTAACCAAGAAAATCCTAGGAATAGGATACTATTAGAATACGATGGAAATTGATTGCATGGACTATGTGAAGAGTTTCCATGATTGTTAGACATACGCCAAGTTGAACCATGTACCACCTAGTGAGTTATATAGCATGATTTCTCCATGGCCATTCTCGGTTTGGGGCATATATGTGATTGGAAGGATAGCTCCTAAGGCTTCAAATGGGCATGAATACATTTTGGTGGCAATTGCTTATTTCACCAAGTAGGTGAAGGCAGCCTCCTACTTCGTATTGAAGGCTAAACATGTGGCTCGGTGTTTAGAAAATAACATCATATGTCGGTTTGGGGTGCCCCAAGAGATCATTTTTGATAACGGTTCCCACTTTGAAGGGGAGGTTCAAAGGTTCTTGGAGTTATACAACATTGAGCATTACAAGTCTTCACCGCATTGACCACAAGCTAATGGGGTCGTAGAAGCAGCTAATAAGAATGTAAAAAATATCCTAGCCAAGATGGTAGTGACATACAAAAATTGGGCCGAGAAGCTTCCGTTTACCTTATGGGGTTATAGGACTTCTATTCGTGCGTCGACTGGGGCAACACCTTACTCTTTGGTTTATGGTAGTGAGGCGATGCTTCTTATTATGGTGGAGATACAACCTTTGAGGGTATTGGTGGAAACTAAGGTCCTAGAAAAGGATTGGGCTAAGGCGAGACATGAACAATTGGCCTTGATAGATGAGAAGAGGGCTAGGGCATAATATCATGCACAAGGGTACCAAAAAAGGGTTGCTAGAGCATTCAACAAGAAAGTGAAGCCGAGAAACCTTAAAGAAGGGGACTTGGTCCTAAAGGTGCTTAAAGATGAGACTTTTGATCCAAGAGGAAAGATGAAGTCAAGGTGGTCTGGGCCTTTTATCATTAAGAAAATCATCTTTGGAGGTGCTACAAGGATCACAGGTTTGGATGGGAAAGAGATGCTTCACCTAATTAACATGGATAGACTTTGGAAATACAACATTTAAAGGAAAAAAAAAAGCCTACTAGGTTGAAAACACGAAAGGGCGGCCTAGGCAAAAGTTAAGGCAAGAGAACCTCGCTAAATTGAAAACCCGAAATGGCAATCTAGCCATAAGTTAGGGAAAGACTATGGGCATGACGAAAATTCTAAAAGGGACGTTATGGGCAAAAGTTACATGGCAAAGGAAAAAAAAAAGAAAAAGAAAAAAAAAAAAAAGAGATGACAATAAGCAAAGATAATAAAAAAGTGATTCTCTTATTGCTCAAATTAAAAGATGATAAGATTTTTTCCAGAAGGGGATTGGAACATTCCAATCCTTTATTGAATTCAAAAACATGAGAATCATAAAAGTAAAATATGGGACATATCAAGGTGGTCACTGAGCCCTCCTTGCTTTCTTACTAGTCTTCATGTAGTCTTTTTCATCCCTCAGAATCCACTTCATGTCATCTTCCAACCAATGCTTGTACCTTGCAATGGAATAAATGTATCGAGGAGGAGCAATGCCTTTCGTCACCTTACAGCGTGGCCAAGCCTCACTAATCTTGCCCTAGATCCTGTTGGTGAAAACCTTGGTGTGGAAGGCACCTTTATCATCAGGAACTCCTTGACGTTCTCCAAATTGCCTTGAAATATAACAAGTGGAGTAGTATGAGCAGCAATGAAGTCTAACTAAAGGCACATAGTAGTCCTTGCAACAACTGTGGACCATGCTTGAGATGTGCCACCACTCCACAACTTGTTGAATGTTGGTCTCCTTGATGTGACCCATAAGCTCCATGTACGCCTCGAAACTCATGTCATTTTGATGAAGCCGGCAGTCCCTAAGATGCCTAGGGAGGTAGGTGCTAAGGGGTACAGTAGGAGGTTAAAGCAACTGAAACCTCTCTTGTAACCATACTTGAAAAAAAAAGAGAGGGAGAAAAAAGGAAAGAGAAGGAGAAAAAGAGAGAGAAAAAGAAAAAAGAAAAAAGAAAAAAAAAAAAAAGAGAATAGAAAGCATGAACGAGAAAAAAATAAAAATGATGATGAAAGATGATATAAGGTGCCTCGATGAGTTGAAAACGGAAAGGCAACCTATGCAAATTAGAGGAATCTTGTTAGGTTAAGAACCTAGGTAAAAGTTAGGGATTATACCTGAAGAAGAAAAGAACTTCCCGTAAAGAAGCTTACTTCCTTCCTATGAAAGGCATCTAAACCATTGAGGGTTTCTGCCAAGATCAAGCCCACCGGGTTACCTTTCTTTAGCTTATAAGCCACCATGCACATCTGGAGGTCCACACAATATGACTTTTGAATCAAGAAATACCTTGCAAGAGCACATAAGCAAAAGGCATGAAGAAAGTATGAACGTGGCCTCTCACCCATGGGAATGGCCGAATGGGAAAGTACTCAAAAACCAACCTAAGGTTAAGTTTGCCAAAGACACACCACCTATTTGCCATGGTAGAAGGTGTTAGGATTGATGCCCTTAAATCCTATTGTATGATGCTATGTATAATATTATGTATGACTTAATGTTGGAATTAATATAGTTGTTTTATCATTATCTAAAATAATGGTAACATGAATATTTGGACATTATCATATAGTCCATGAGATGCATAGTATACGATCTATGTGAAAAGTCATAGAAGATATAAATCACAAGTTCTTTGTAAACCCAGAATTTTAGTTCGTAGTCGGTGATGAAATTGAGCATTTCATCTACGAAGACTATAACATATCAATTAAGATGATTTGTCTTGATCATAGAAGTTGAGACTTCTAGTTGATATGTTGATATGTTTTGAGAGTTAAGACATATTGAATTGGACCGCTGTGAGATTTATTATTCTTCTAACGATTGTCAAATGAATAGTAAATCTCACGACTTCTATTTACATGAATTCTTAATCGTAAGAGGATAATAGACTTGGTCATGAAGTGTAGGTTACTTTGATATATTAGGAGTGAGATTTAAAGACACGATTAAAACCTCAGTATATTGGGCAGCCACATTTAGTGTTGATGGAATATATATTCTCAAGATGGAATTCATAATCTCTTAACAGAAATATAAAATATTCCTTGAAATAAGTTTAATGGGTTCGATTATTCAAAGAGTTAGGCCTAACCACTTTAGTAAGAAATTACTAAAGTATATATTTATGAAATTAGATTTTATAAATATTTGATGAATAACTTAAAAGGATTAAATCGGGTATTACGATGTAGTAATTCATAAAGTGGCAGTCTATATTCATGACTTTGTGTTACTACGAATATTTTATGAAGGAGTTGCATGTATAATAAAGTCTTGTAATATAATTTATTAATAAAGTCTAGAGTGCAATTATATTTATATAGTGGTATTAAATATAATTAATGGTAATTTTGGACTTGTCAAGAGTTGACAGAAAAACCAAAGGCCCATTGGAGCTAGTGTCTTATTTGTTCCCTTTTGGTCCCACTTCAAGCCACATACTAAAGTTCAATTGGAAAGGTTCAAAAGGCTAGCCCGATTAGATAATCAGTTATAAAAAGAGAAATATACAGAATTTTAAAAGTACATAAAAACGTTTTGTATGTGTGTTGGATATTCTCTTATTATCCTTTGAACAAATTCATAGAAACTGATTGAGAGACTACACTTCTTGGGCGTTAGTGGAATTGAAGTGAAGATTTAAAGTGTTCTAAAGAACTTCTGATCTTTGTTTTGAAATTCACCACATCAAGGTATACTCTCGTATTCTTGAATTTTGAAATTTACATAGTACATGTTATCAATTGCAAATAAAGTAAATCCGTTAATTTTCCACTGCGTATGTTTTGTATGTTATATAAATATGTTTTTTCCAACAATTGGTATTAGAGCCAGGTTTTGAGTTTTGGAATTAGAGATAATAGTTTTATGTTGTTAGAAGGTTATGCATTTAATTTTTTGCATGGTTGTTGAAATTATGATTTGATGAAAACTGATATTGATTAGAGGTGGCAAATGGATGGGTTTAAGATGGGCATAATTGGGTTAGGTATATAGAACTCATTTACCCATTAAAACCCATTTAACTAATTGCTTCTAATCCAAATCCAAATCCAAATCCAAATTCAACTCAATCCAATTATTATGGGTAAACCCCAACTCACCCAATTATCCAATCTTTAAAATTACCAAAATGCTACTAAAGTGAAAATGACCAAAGTACTCTAAAATCTTCAAAAATAACCAAAATACCCATAAATCTAAAAATTACCAAAATACCCCCAAAATCCAAAAAATGACCAAAACACTTCTAAAACCCAAAAAATTACCAAAATACCCTCGAAGCCTAAAAATAACCAAAATACATCCGAAACCCAAAAAATAACCAAAATACTCTCGAAATCTAAAAAATGACCAAAATACCCCCGAAACCTAAAAATTACCAAAATACCACTGAAAGCCAAAAAATGACCAAAATACCCTCGAAACTTAAAAAATGACCAAAATACTCCCGAAGCCTAAAAATGACTAGAATACCCCCGAAACCCAAAAATGACCAAAATACCCTTGAAACCCAAAAAATGACCAAAATACTCCCGAACCCAAAAAATGACCAAAATACCCCCGAAACCCAAAAATTGACCAAAATACCCCCCGAAACCCAAAAATTACCAAAATACCCCTAAAGCCCAAAAAATTACCAAAATACCCCTGAAGCCCAAAAAATTACCAAAATACTCCCAAAATCCAAAAAATTACCAAATACCTCCAAAACTTGAAAACGACAAAAATACCTCCAAAACCCAAAAATATGACCAAGTACAAGCACACTGTATATATATATATATTTTTTTATTGAGTAGGTGCATTGATTTTGTTAAGAAATTCTATGACACTAATTTTTTATATATTTATGATATGCATAAGATTTCTATTGAAATTAATGTTTCGAAATTCTTTCCTTACATATTTGCAGGAAAATAAAGTTATTATACATATGTGTTACTGCTTCAATGGACCACCGTGAATAAAAATATAACAACATACATGGTGACAATTGTAATTTAGTTCGGACATTTTTTCCCTCCAATTTCTCTTGGATGGTTGCTTTAATATGATTAAGGATATATATGCCATCGAATCAAAGACAATTAGGACCACCTGATTGATACAATACAGGGTTTTCTTTCGTACACAATAATTTGAGGCCTGCTTAGAAATATTTGGAGGCGATCTATAATGATAAACACATACCTCACTTTATATACTTTGTAAAGAGCTTTCAAGTTCATCTCCAACAATGTGGAACCCATAATCCACCGTGTGGGAGTCCACTTTGTAATTTTTATGATGAATAATCTATAAGTATAATATTTCCTTCTAATCAAAAAAATTTGATGTGGCATTTCCTCAATAGGGCAGCTAAGTGGGAGCCATGAAGATTTGGACTCAACACTTCCAATCAGAAACCAACATCTATTTGCTATTAAAAAGGTCACCCATTAAATAAAACATGGATCTTGTTTATTCAAAAAGGTAAAAATGAAGTCTGCCTCTTCTAAGGTTAATCATCTTCTTCTTTCTCAACCAGTATCCTCTTGAATGCCTCATAGCACATGAAAGATATCCCTGCAGCAGGGACCAATTTCACACAACTTGGTCCCAACCCTCTATACAGACCTGGAAGCCCTTCATTTTCAAATATGCTCACAAGAGCATGAAGCATGCTTTGATACTGTCTCCCATTGATTGCTCCATCAGCCTGCATATGCTTGCGAGCCACCTTGATGCAGGACAACCTAGGCTTCCCACCTAGATTAGTCCTACGATGAACCTTAGGCTTCCCACCTAAGGTGTTTGGAATCACCACCAAACAAATCAATGAAAATAATCTCAATAATAATAATAATAATAGTCTGTAACGTACAAAAGGAACCATCTGGAGCTTTATATACAGCTTCCAGGAATCACAAAGATAAAGATAAACTCTCAAAACAAATCCTAAACAAACTCAAATACTAATACGATAATCCTAACAATCTCAAATACTAATCCAATACTAAAGATAAACCCAAATAAAGATAACATAAATGATAAAGATGATCTCCACAATATGCTATCGTGTGGTGTCCGCACCAACTCCCCTGGGGTGGGAGAAACTCGACCCCGTCGAGTAAAGCTCATAAGGATCAAGTGACATCAGAATAATCTCCATCAAGCCACAAGCTAACTGGATCAGCATGGCGCCTCCGTCGACGCTCATATGTGCGGGTGATAGGAGGTAGAGATGAAGTAGTAGCAAGTGTATCCAAGTAGGCCTCCAAAAGAGCGGGATCAAGCTGCTGCAACTCCTCTCTGGTGATCCATGTACAATCAGAATCAGGCCGTCCTCGCCAGCGAACCAAGAAGCGCTGAACTGTTCCATCCCTAGTGAAAAGAGACTGCTCATCCAAAATAACATCAATAATATCTTTATGTGCCTTTTGGAAACAAGATGGTGTAGGGCTAGGGACAGGGTTAGCCAAAGAAGAAGAGGGTGGATCATCAAAAGGGTCATAGGGAATAACTGCTGGACCTTTAAAAGCAATTAAATCAGCAATATTAAAAGTAGAACTAATACCATAATCTGAAGGTATATCAATCACATAAGCATTAGATCCAATTTTCTTTAATACCTTGAATGGGCCAGCACTGCGAGCCTGCAGTTTCTTAACGGTTCCGGAAGGATACCGTTCAGGCCTGATACGAATCATAACATAGTCTCCTACATCAAAGTCTAAATGACGTCGATGTAAATCAGCTTAAGTCTTATACTTAAGATTACTAGCATGAATTTGTTTGTTGATCTCTTTATGCAGCTCATGCATGTGACTAGAAAACTCTACTGCAGACACAAAAACCCTATCATGTGAGGACATTGGGAGAAGGTCTAAAGGTCTCCTAGGTGTATAACCATGAACAACTTCAAATGGACTCATACCTATGGACCTATTGACTGAATTATTGTATGCAAATTGAGCTACAGGGAGTATAGATTCCCAAGTCCTACCATTCTCACCTATGAGACACCTCAAAAGATTTCCTAGACTCCTATTTACAACCTCAGTTTGACCATCTGTTTGAGGATGATATGATGTGGAGAATTTTAACTTTGTTCCCATCATGTGCCAAAGGGTTTTCCAAAAGTAGCTCATGAATTTAACATCCCTATCTGACACAATTGTTTTAGGTAACCCATACAACTTAACAATCTCATCAAAGAAAATCTTGGCTACCTTGGATGCATCAGATGTCTTAGAGCATGGAAGAAAGTGAGCCATCTTAAAAAACCGGTCTACCACTACAAGAATGGAATCAAACTTCCTAATGGTACGGGGGAGACCAAGTATAAAGTCCATGCTAATATCCTCCCAAGGACGGTGTGGAACTGGTAGAGGAGTGTAAAGGCCAGTATTTTGCTTGCAATGCTTAGCCAATTGACATTGACGACATTGACCAATTATCTTGGCAACATCCCTCTTAAGACTTGGCCAATAGAACTGCCTCTCTACCTCTTCAATTGTCTTATCACGTCCAAAATGTCCTGAAAGTCCTCCCGCGTGCACTTCCCAAACCAAAAAATCTCTAACTGATGTGCGGGGGATACAAAGCTTATTGGCTTTAAACAAGTAGCCATCTCGGAGGATAAAATCATCAACAACTTGACTATGCTCAGCCCTAAGTGTAGTGTATACTTCTCCAAAATCTGGGCAAGATTCATACTCCTCTTGCAACTTCTCAAACCCTATGACTTTTGTGCTCATCACAGAAAGTAAGGTGACTCGACGACTCAAAGCGTCAGCTACCTTATTCTCAACACCAGATTTATGTCTCAAAACAAAAGAGAATCTTTGCAAATACTCAACCCAAGGGACATGTCGAGCATTTAATTTCTTTTGGGAGTTGATGTGGCGGAGAGCATCATGGTCAGAATAAATGACAAACTCATGGGGTGTCAAATAATGGCTCCAATACCTTAAAGCTTGTACCACAGCATAGAGTTCTTTGTCATATGTTGAATACTTCTTCTTAGTCTCATTTAATTTCTCACTAAAGTAAGCTATAGGGTGACAATCCTGGCTAAGAACTCCTCCTATGCCTACACCAGACGCATCACATTCCACTTCAAAAACCTTATCAAAGTCTGGTAGGCGCATTACTGGTGCTTCTGTCATCTTCTTCTTGATCTCTTGAAATGCTTTACTAGCAGCATTTGACCATTGGAATTCGCCTTGCTTCATACAATCAGTGATTGGTGTCATGATTGTACTAAATCCACGTATGAAGCGGCGATAGAAAGTTGCAAGCCCATGAAAACTACGAACCTCATGAATGTTCTTGGGCTCGGGCCAATCCACTATGGCCTTGACTTTTTGTGGGTCAGCAGAAACTCCTTTAGATGAGACCACAAAACCTAAGAAAATGACACTATCAGTGAAGAAAGAGCATTTCTTGAGGTTGGCATACAAGTTTTCTTTCCTCAAAGTGGAACAAACTTGTTTAAGATGGTCCAAATGTTGCTCCTTTGATTTACTATAAATGAGGATGTCATCAAAGTATACTACCACAAATTTGCCCATGAAAGGCCGTAATACTTGTGTCATCATTCTCATAAAAGTACTTGGAGCATTTGATAACCCAAAGGGCATGACAAGCCACTCATATAGACCATCTCTAGTCTTAAAAGCAGTCTTCCACTCATCACCTGGGCGGATCCTAATCTGATGGTATCCACTCTTTAAATCAATCTTCGAAAAGATTGTGGCTCCTGACATCATATCAAACATATCATCTAACCTAGGGATAGGAAAACGATACTTCACAGTAATCTTATTAATTGCACGACTATCCACGCACATCCTCCAAGAACCATCTTTCTTTGGGGTCAAAAGTGCAGGGACTGCACATGGGCTTAAGCTTTCTCACACAAATCCTTTGTGCAAAAGCTCATCCACTTGTCTAGCCATCTCATCATACTGAGGAGGGCTCATTCTATAGTGGGGCAAATTTGGAAGTGCTGCTCCTGGGATAAGATCTATGGCGTGTTGAATATCACGCATAGGAGGCAATTGATTTGGGAGCTCTTGGGGGAAAACATCTTGGAACTCTTGAAGCACTGATCGTACTTCTTGTCTTGGTTCTTCAAAGCTATCTAGTGCAGCTTCCTTAACAACCAAAGCAAAGATGATGGAGTCTTGATTGACAGCTCTTTCAAGCTCTTTTGGACTGATGAGGTTCATGCTTTGCTTTTTGGGCTCTTCCTTAGCCTTACTTGCACTAACAAACTTAGTTTTGACTGGGTTAAGCTTAATTCTTTGTCCATTGTGCATGAAGGAACAAGAGTTCGAGCGACCATAAAGAGTGACATCTAAATCATAGAGCCATGGTCGTCCCAAAATTATGTGTCCTACATCCATTGGAATCACATCACAGGAAATCTGAGCCTTGTATGAGAGGATATGAATAGGAACAAGACACCTATCCTTGATGGTGATAGATGAATCATCTACCCAAGAAACCTTATAGGGCTTAGGATGGGCAACTAATTTCAAACCTAAGAGGGAGACAAGTTTAGAAGAAACTGCATTAATGCAACTTCCACTGTCAATGATAACCTTGCAATTTGTGGTTCCACACTTGACAAAGGTTTGAAAGATAGTATTCCTTTTCCAATCATCACTTTCTCTGGACTGTGCTAGAGTACACCTAACAACACTTATTACAGGAGTATCAAGACTACCCTCACTGAGGTTGTCAAAAGATGGTAGGGCTCTAATGCAAGCTAATTGGGTGGAATCATCCTCTCCTATTTCTACAATGTCTTCAATGTTAGGCTCATAGACTACTTCTTCTATCTCTTCCTCTTCATCCAATTCTTCAATCAACAAAGTCTTATTAGGACATTGGACAGCCATATGACCAAAGCCTTGACACTTAAAGCATTGGATTCTAGAGTTGGGCCTAAATGTCTCTCTAACTACACTCTTTCCTTTGTCTTCTGGGCGCAAGGGCCTATTGTTGGGATTGGGTCTAGTTTGAGGACCTTGTTGGTATCTACCCTGAGGAATCTCTTCTATGTGTAAGGGTCTATTGTTGGGATAAGGCCTATTTTGGGCACCTTGGAGGTACCTACCTTGGGGACCTTCAAAATTGTTGCGAGGCAACATGCGATTGTCAAATCTCCTTCCACCTTGGGGCCTAGGGATCAACTCTAAATCTTGCACTAAAGTATAAGCATCATCAAGAGTTGAGATCTGTCGGGCCACTAATTCTCTTTGAAGATCATAATTGAGACCTTTCCTAAATCTACTCAAGGTAATGGGCTCATCTTCAGTGGCATTGCTACGGATCCTGTACTCTTCAAATTGTTCTACATACTCAGTAGCAGACCTATTGTCTTGTCTCAAATCATGCCATTGATCCAACAAGTTGCCTTGATGAGATACTGGGAAATACTTTTCATTGAGCTTGGCCTGCATTTCTTCCCAAAGAGTTATGGGTGGTTGGCGGGTCTTGCGGAGGTGGTTGACAACACTATCCCAATGGAGTTTTGCTCTTCCTATAAGTTTCATCTTGGCAAATCTAACCTTTCTATCCTCAGACAATTCATACCACTCAAAAAAATGTTCCATCTCTCTCACCCAATCATTGTAGACCTGGGGATTCCTAACACCATCAAAGGTAGGGGCCTCTACTTTGATATGTTTTGCTGAGTTGTCTTCATTGTCTTTATGGTCTTGCCTAGGGTGAGGGCCATGTCTATGATTATTCCTTTCGTTTTGTGCATTAGCCTCGTCATACCTAGCCTCTAAGTGGCCTAGACGGGCTGTAAGCTCTGCAATGGCTTGGATTAATTCATCTTGGGGACGAGGATCCATGTTTAGGTGGGATTGGGGACTAGACTAGGATGCAGAACTAGACTCTGATTTGGAATTAGACTGTTCTTCAGAACTAGTTACTAGACGACCACTACGCAAATGCATGCAAAGAGATCAACAAACTAATTCTAGCAAGTGAATAATAAGGATAAAACGCAAGTAAATTATATGTGAAGAAAAGTCATGAATTCCACAGATTGTTGCAGTCAAGCAGTACTAGTTTCAACAAGAATTAAATTAAAAAGGACCCAAAAGTTACAATGTGATTAGACTAGTTCAACTATTAATACTGAGAATTAATTACTTAAAAGGATTTTTTTTTTGTGTTTTTTTGTGTTTTTTTTTTTTTGGCTAAAATAAAAGGCTAAAAGAATATAAACCAGCAGCTAAAATATTAAATTCATGTGAAAGTTTAAGCAGAACAAAGGATAAAGGCAGTAGCATGTGACAGAGATAAAATTGAGGCACATAATAGACATATTGATATTAAATCTGAAAGTGCAATTCAATTCATTTAGTGAGGAAAGTCCACACCTTGATTGGGCTGACTTAACAACCTGGGCCTCACTGAACAGTAGATCACGCTACAAATAATAAGAAAGTGGGCTTGTATTCCTCACTCACGTGCACTGGAACCTTCCTGGGCTTCTGCGTGACTTGAAGTGAATACTTTTTTTTTTTTTTTTACAATAAAAACAGAACTAAAATATAAAACTAAGCTACCAAACAGTATCACGTGAAAACACTAAACTCCGAAACTACAGAAGTTAGAAACAAAGAAAACTAAAGAACTAAAGAGAAGAAGCGGCGGAGGTAGCAGCGCTGGAGTCGCCGGCGAAGAGGTGGCCTGGGCTCGCCGGCGCTGACCTTGAGTGACACGAGAAGGTGGAGATCAGAGCTCGGGAGTCTGATCGTGGAACCCGTGAAGCGGCGGTGGTTGTTGGTGGCGACGGGATGAGCGACGGTGTCATTCCGTTGGTGGGATCGGCGGTTTTGGTGTTGCTTTCAACTCTATTGTTCTCTTGCTGGCAGTTTGAAGTAATGGATCTGAAATTTTTTTTTTTTTTTTTTGTCTCTGTTTCTGATCTGGGGGTAGTCCTCAGAGGCGGGCACGGATGGGTTTTTCTGTTGGTTTTGGGATGAAGAATTCGTGTGGCCAAAGGGGGTAAATGGTTCAGATTGGTTTAGGCTCTGGTTTGCAGATTTCGTGAGGTAAGAAGTCGGGTTGTTGTGGTTTGCAAATTTCGTGGGGTAGGTATTTGAGTAATGGCATGGTTGGTGGTGGTTTGGTTTTGTTTTCTGATGGTGGTTTGGTGGTGGTTTTGTTTTCTGATGGTGAGTGTGGCTGTGGGTGTCAGTCGTGAGTTTGGTTGCTGAATGTTTCTGAAAGGGTAGATCGGGTTGGGCTCTGATACCAATTTGATGCAGGACAACCTAGGCTTCCCACCTAGATTAGTCCTACGATGAACCTTAGGCTTCCCACCTAAGGTGTTTGGAATCACCACCAAACAAATCAATGAAAATAATCTCAATAATAATAATAATAATAGTCTGTAACGTACAAAAGGAACCATCTGGAGCTTTATATACAGCTTCCAGGAATCACAAAGATAAAGATAAACTCTCAAAACAAATCCTAAACAAACTCAAATACTAATACGATAATCCTAACAATCTCAAATACTAATCCAATACTAAAGATAAACCCAAATAAAGATAACATAAATGATAAAGATGATCTCCACAATATGCTATCGTGTGGTGTCCGCACCACACCTCAAGCGGGAAAGTTGCAGCACTGGAGATTGCACCAGCTGCTGATCCAATTAAAATTTAACACCACCAACAACCAAAAGTAAAATCTTAAAACCCAGTACATTAAAAAAGAAGACGAAAAATAACCTATCCAACAATGTAGCACTTAATAAGCAACAAAAACCTAACTTTAAAGCTTCCTTTCACCTAATCCTCATCAACATATGAACGAGATTGAGAAATTTTTAAAGACAAACCACCTGTTAGTTAAATTTGCAAAGAGCAATATATATATATATATATATATATATATATATTATCAAACTCTTTAACACAAGAAGATCTTTGAAAGCATATTCCAAAGCTGATGCAAACAAATGATTTTAGAATACACAATGAGAAATGTTTTAGGTTGCAATAAAATTAGTCTAAACTCATATCCAAGACTGCCATTAATAGAGAATATATGTCACACAGCCAAACAAAAGTAATAATAATAATAATAATAATAATCCCAAAAGTATATTAGCTACTGCATATATGAAGCTTAGTGTTGACTGCATCTTTCCATTCATCCCCCCTCTTAAAAATAAACAGGAAAGTTGTTTGTTAATGATATATACCTAAACTTGGAGTATGTTCCACTGCTTTACTTTTATCATATTAATTGTTGAGGAAGGAATAGAGAGGAAACTTATTTAAAATCAATATTTGATTGAAGATGCTAAATAGCCAAAACTTAGATCCAGCTCAGAGAGCAACTTATTAGTGGACTTATATATTTAAATATAGTAGTTACATAGACTAGTAATGCTTCAATTACAATTAAGGGAATACAAATTGTTCTACAGAGCCATAAGTAACACTTGAACACATATATAATTTTTATGAAGTCTTTGATTTTACAATGCTATTAAATGGGATGTGAAGGCTGAACAGGAATGAACTCACTTGAGAAGGCTACATCCATATTGTACAATAGGAGACAAACCATCCAAGGGCAAAAGGAAAGCAAAAGAAAGAAAGAATGCAATCGATCTATGTGATCCACGCTCCATTACAAAACCAGAGAAATCCTCATATGTAGCATTCATTAAAAACTTGGAAAGGAAAGAACATTTAAGAAGAAAGTAGCACATGTATGCACCTTTGATTTCTCACACACAGCAGCATTTGAAAACCAAGTAACCTTTCCCTTTGAAGACTCACAACATTCAAATATATACAAATAGTCTTTATAGTTTACAAAAATGAGTACCTTGAAGTCAGTCATATCTGGGACTACATAATTAGGCAGCTTTTCATTCACCACAACATGTCCACCTGCATCAATATTCCAAATGAATTACAAACAAAGTACTTAACGTAGCATAAGCATTCTTTCTACTTTGCAGTATTTCAGCACACAAAGAGATCTTCAAAGGCCATAGAAACAAATGAATTTTTGCAACATAATACTTATGTTGGGATAAAAGGCTAAATGTTCAACAAATAAAGAAACGTCCAATGAAACAATAAACCCACAATCAAATTACTGTATATGCAGGGCTAAATGGCCACACCTTTGTTGGTTTGCAACCGACATAATTAAATTTTTTTTAATATTCCTTTCAATGTTTCAAAATATAATCTTAGGAATACAAGAAGAGTTTTCCTAATTATATTTTGAAGGTGACAAAGTGCTCCCACCAATGATGTAAGATCGTTACACCGTTCAGAACCCAACTTCTCATCCTTCTTAATTACGTCCTATCCACAACAGTCAAACCCAACTAAACATCAACTAAAATTCAATCACCCTGTTTTAAATTCCTTAGAAGAAAAAAAAAAGTGCAGAAAATAAAAGAAATTTCCACTTTGCTTCTCACACTTGAATGTCATTTCCACATTTTCTAATAATGAAAAGATTCAAATATACAATTATACCAAACAGCATTAGAAAAAAAAAACATATAAACAACTCAAAATGCCTACATAAAACCCAGGTGGCAAACATGTTTACTTAGTGATTCAAAGAAAACCCATCACCCCCATTAAACTTTAAAACCTTTTCTTTCATTTACTTTGCAGAACATGTCGGTATTACTCTATTCTTAACCCAGTACCCTTCGAAATGCAAATACTAACTACTTTCACAGATTTAAATTACCAAAAAAAAGTTCAGGCAATCGAAATTAGAAAAGATAAAATCGAACAAAATTAGAAGATGTAAACTGTTTGGTAACGGAGAAAACGAAGGAAAGCAAAAGAAGACTTTTGAGTAACTAAAGAGAGGAACCAAATCGGAGATTCGAAGCTTACCGATGAGTGCTAGAGTGACCGGAAAGAGATAGCGTGCATATTCTGTCGAAAAACTCAGAAATCTGCTGAAGCTTTGAAGAGTTTTGATGTGTCCGAAGCTTTGACGCTGTTGGGTTTCCGAATAAAACGTGATTGGAAGCCGAGAAAATGAGGAAAAAAAGAAAACCCTCGTAAAAGCTGAGGGCTGGGTTTTTTTTTTTTTTTTTTTGGGAAAGGCTGGGTTAAATTTGGGTTATATTAATTTTGGGATAAACGGGTTTAAATGGATTTTAGCTAGACCTCAAGAATCACTGATTCTAATTAGGTTGATGTCTATTTAATCCAACTAATAATTTGGTGAGTTTGAGTTTAATTAGAGTGGATGGGTTTGGATGGGCAAATAGGTTTTGACTTATTTTTTAACCTTTAATATTGATGTTATGATATTGTTTAAATTTGAATAATAGTATGTTAAATTGATATTTAAGGCTACAACATCAATGAAATTTAGTTTTGATATCAAATTCTATCTATTGTGTTCATATGGTGGTTGTTTGTTCATAAAAATCATTGATAACTGTCTATAACTGCCCTTTAAAAACTTAAAACACGGGAAAAATGCCTTTGAAGCACAAAATTTTTTGTGGGTAAGCTTTACTCGCGAAACAGTCGCGAGACAGTCGCGAAAGTTTCTATCTAAATTTTTGTGTTTTCACTTTTTGGCCTTAACCCATTTTCACGGGAAAAGTTTAATCACGAGCTTCGCGCAAATATGCATCTGAAGGGAATTTTGAATTTTTTCCAAGTGTTTTCAATTGTATAAAGTGCAAAGCCGTGTGCGATTAGATTACATATATTTATAAAATTAAAACCTTTAATTTAAAACATTTAGTGGGAGAGAGATACAAGGGTTGGATTTCATAGCCTCTATTGTCAGTTCATAGTACTGTGAAATATATACTCTGTCTTTGCTTCGAGCTTAGCATTTCATATGGAGAGTATTTATTTCATGGTCTTACAAGATTGAATTTCCTGGTTTATAGTGGTTTGATCAAACACCTTCTTTTAGTTTCGAGCTTTGCATTTCTTGCGGAGGTTGTTTTGTATCATGGTATTACAAAATAAGCCTGTTAAGGGGATGAAAAGTGGCTACACATGATTTTAGACAATGGTATATTCTAGATTAAATATTATAGTATCCTCTATGCTGAGTTCTTACTATTATTATTTAGATGCCAAATGTATAATGACATATTGTTAGTGTTTAATAAGAGTTATCATGATAGCACTAATAATGAGAATAATTCTCAATCAATCATAGTATTTAATGCTCACTCTATACTGAGGGATATTGAATACGAGATTGGGTTGTCGTTGCATATATTATATTATGGTTTTATTAAGGTTCCATACTATATGTTTATATTCTAAATTGATAATGCCCAGTTTACTTATTATATTCATATTTATTATTTTCAGATTTGAACATGTCATCATTTGTTAGGATTAGTGCCTTTAAATCCCATTGTATTATGCTATGTATGATATTATGTATAACATTATGTATGACTTAATATTATGATTAATAAAGTTGTTTTACTATTATCTAAAATAATGGTAACATAAATATTTGGACATTATCATATAGTCCATGAAATGCATAGTATGTGATTTGTGTGATTTAGTCACAGAAGATATAAGTCACAAGTTTTTTGTAAACTCAAAATTTTAGCTCGTAGTCGGTGATGAAATTGTGCATTTCATCTGCGAAGACTATAACATATCAACTAAGATGATTTGTCTTGATCATGGAAGTGGAGACTTTTAGTTGATGTGTTGATATGTTTTAAGAGTTAAGACATATTGAAATGGATCACTGTGAGATTTATTATCCTTCTAACAACTGTCAAATGAATAATAAATCTTATGACTTCTATTTGCATGAACTCTTAATCTTGAGAGAATAATGGACCTGATAATGAAGTGTAGGTTGCTTTGATATATCAAGAGTGAGATCTAAAGTAACGGTCAAAACTTCAGTATGTTGGGTAGTCACATTTAATGTTGATGGAACATATATTCTCAAGATAAAATTCATAGTCTCTTAACGAAGATACAAAATATTCCATTGAGATAAGTTTAATAGGTTCAGTTCTTCAGAGAGTTAGGCTTAACCACTTTGGTAAGAAATTACTAAAGTATATATTTATGAAATTGGATTTCATAAATATATGATGAATAATTCATAAATTACTAAACCGGGTATTCAAGGATTAAGATGTAGTAATTTACAAAATGGCAGTCTACATTTATGACTTTATATTACTACCAATATTTTATGAAGGGGTTGCATGTACAATAAAGGCTTAGAGTGCAATTATATTCATATAGTGGTATTAAATATAATTAATGGTAATTTAGGACTTGTTAAGAATTGACAAAAAAGCTCAAGGCCCATTAGAGCTAGTGTCTTATTTGTTCACTTTTGGTCTCACTCCAAGCCACATACTAGAGCTCAATTGGAAAGGCCCAAAAGGCTAGCTCAATTAGATAATCAATTATAAGGAGAGAAACATACAGAATTCTGTAAGAATATGAAATGGTGTGTATGTAAGTGTTGAACACTCTCTTATTCTCTCTTGAACAAACACATATAACTGATTGAGAGACCACACTTCTTGGGCGTTAGTGGAATTGGAGTGAAGATTAAAAGTGTTCCCGAGTACTTCTAATATTTGATTTTGAAATTCACTACATCAAGGTACACTTTCTTATTCTTGAATTCTGAAATTTACATTAGTACATGTTATCAATTGCGAATGAAGTAGATCCATTAATTTTCTGCTGCGTATGTTTTGTATGCGATAAAAACATATATTTTTTCAACAATTGGTATCAGATCGGTCTTTAATTTCGAATCTGTATAACATGTTTTGTGAGTTTTGGAATTAGAGATAATAATTTCATGATGTTAGAAGATTATATATGTATTTGATTTTCTGCATGGTTGTTGAAACTATGGTTTGATAAAAACTGATATTGATATTATGATGTTGTTTAAATTTAAATTTAAGTACATTAAATTGATATTTAAGGCTATAACATCAATGAAATTTAGTTTTGATATCAAATTTTATCTATCATGTTCATATGATGTTTGTTTGTTCATGGTGTTGGGAAATCATCATATTTGCATCGAATACAAAATATACGCAGCGGAAAATAAACGGATTTACTTCATTTGCAATCGATAACATGCACTATGTAAGTTTCAGAATATAAGAACAAGAGAGTGTACCTTGATGCGGTGAAATTCAAAACCGAATGAAGACGTACTCGGGAAGACTTTCAATCTTCACTCCAATTCCACTTGATGCCCAAGATGTGTGGTCTCTCAATCAGTTCTATGTATCTAGAGAGAATATGAAAGAGTGTCTCTCTTCCTTATTTTCATTACCTTACACATACAAACCATTTCATACAATATAAAATTCTGTATGTTTCTCTCCACATAACTGATTATCTAATTGGGCTAGCCTTTTGGGCCTTTCCAATTGGGCTTTAGTGTGTGGCTTGGAGTGGGACCAAAAGGGAACAAATAAGACACTACCTCCAATGGGTCTTGGGCTTTTCTATCAACTCTTGACAAGTCCAAAGTTACCATTAATTATATTTAATACCACTATATAAATATAATTGCACTCTAGGCCTTATTAATAAATTATATCTCAAGACTTTATTATACATGCAACCCCTTCATAAAATATTCGTAGTAATACAAAGTCATGAATATAGACTGCCACTTTGTAAATTACTACATCTTAATTCTTGAGTACCCGGTTTAATCCTTATGAGTTATTCACCATATATTTATGAAATCCAATTTTATAAATATATACTTTAGTCTTACTAAAGTGGTTAAGCCTAACTCTCTGAATAACTGTACCCATTAAACTTATCTCAAGGGAATATTTTATATCTCCGTTAAGAGACTATGAATTCCATCTTGAGAATATATGTTCCATCAACACTAAATGTGGCTGCCCAACATACTGAGGTTTTGACCGTTACTTTAGATCTCACTCCTGATATATCAAAGCAACCTACATTTCATGATCAGGTCCATTATTCTCTCAGGATTAAGAGTTCATGTGAATACAAGTCGTGAGATTTATTATTCAGTTGACAGTCGTTAGGAGAATAATAAATCTCACAGCGGTCCAGTTCAATATGTCTTAACTCTTAAAACATATCAACATATTAACTAGAAATCACCATTTCCATGATCAAGACAAATTATCGTAGTTAATATGTTATAGTCTTCGCAGATGAAATGCCCAATTTCATCACCGACTACGAACCAAAATTCTGAGTTTACAAAGAACTTGTGATCTATATCTTTTGTGACTTTTCACATAAATCACATACTATACATCTCATGGACTATTTGATAATGTCTGAATATTCATGTTACCATTACTTTAGATAAGAATAAAATAACTTTATTAAACAAAATATTAAGTCATACACCATGTCTCACATAATGTCATACATAATATCATACATAGCATCATACAATAGGATTTAAGGGAACATATCCTAACACATGGAAAACGGTTGAAAACTGTTCAGATCTTCCCTTTAAAAACTAAAAACATGGGTTTTTCGCGGGTTAACTTCCCGCGAAGTTACTCGCGAAAAATGCCTCTGAAGCACAAAATTGCAGGGAAGCCTTACTTGTGAAATAGTCGCGAGACAGTCGTGAAAGTTTCTGTTTGAATTTTTGTGTTTTCACTTTTTTGTCTTAACCCATTTTTGCGAGAAGCTCGCGACTAAGCTCTTCCCGCGAAAATGCCACTGAAGGGAATTTTGAACTTTTTTTTTAACTATTTTCAAATGTATAAATTGCAAGGCTGTGTGTAATTAGTTTATGCATGTTTTATAATTAAAAACCTTTAATTTAAAACATCTAGTGGAAGAAAGATACAAAGGTTGGATCTCACGGCCTCCATTATCGGTTCATAGTAGTGTGGGTAAACACTTCGTCTTGACGTATATGCCTCGCAATCCTAAAGGAGGGTGTTTACTTCATAGTTCTACAAGATTGAACTCACTCGTTTAAAGTCGTGTGGACAAGCACCTCGTCTTGGCATATACGCCTCGTGATCCTAAAGGATGGTGTTTTGTTCCATGGTACTACAAGTTTAAATACTAGAAAGAGAGATGAAATGTGGCAATACATGATTTTAGATAATGGTGTACACTAGACTAAGTGTAATGTTAACCTCTAAAAGGAGCTATGTCATTATTACTTAGAGGCTGAAGGTAATACGACATATTATTAATGTATGATAAGAGTTACCATGATAGCACTAATAATGAGAATAGTTCTCAATCAATTAATGTGTTTATAATAAACTTGCTACGAAGGAATTATAGACATGGATTGGGTTGTCGTTGCATATATTATTTTATGGTTTTATTAAGGTTCCATATTATATGCTTATATGCTAAATTCATAATGTCCAGTTTACTTATTATATTTATGTTTATTATTTTTAGATTTGAACATGACATCATTTAGCCCACTTGTTACCATTCTTAATCAAAACAAACTGACTGGATCCAACTAAGTTGACTGGGAAAGAAATTTGGACATTGTTCTTACAGCTGAAGAGCATAAATATGTGCTTATTCAACCATGTCCTAGCTTTTCTTTATTAGATGCTCCTCTTAAGGAAAAACAGAGATATGATCGTTGGCAAAAATCTAATGAAATGACCAAGTGCTATATCCTAGCATCTATCTCAAATGTTCTGCAGTATCAAATGCAGGATGTAGAACTAGTTTCGGACATTATGCTAAGTCTGAACGAAATGTTTGGTGAGTAAGGTTGTTTTGCAAGGCAAGAAACCATGAGGCAAATTTATAATAACAAAATGGCTGAAGGTAGTTCAGTGAAGAAGCATTGTCTTACAATGATCTCTAATCTGAATACATTGGAAGTTTTAAGTGCCGACATTGATAGAGAGTCCCAAGTGGATATGATACTCTAGTTACTACTGGAATTATTCAAGGAATTTAGACTCAATTATAATATGAACAAAAAGATTTATTCTTTGTCTGAATTGATGAATGAGTTGGTAGCGGCAGAAGGCATCCTTGGTACTTCTAGTGTTGAAGCAAATATGGATGAAGCTTCTACTTCTCAACCTAAGTCGAAAGGCAAGGCTAAGAAGAAGAAGAAGAAGAAGAAGAAGAAGAAGAAGAAGAAGAAGAATAATAATAATAATAATAATAATAATAATAATAATAATAATAATAATAATAATAATAATAATAAGGACTTCACCAAGCAAGAGGGTAAGCAAATTGTCTTAGGGGTTGTCGACAAAGGAAAGTGTTTTCATTGTGATAAGAAGGACATTGGAAGATGAATTGTCCAAAGTTCAAGGCTGCTAATAATAAGGGTATGAAAAGTTCATTCCTTCTTGGAATATGTTTAGTACAAAATCTCACGGATTCCTGGTATGTGGATTCAGGTTGCACTAATCATATCTGCAATTCTTTACAGGGGTTCCAGGAGACCAGAAAGCTTAATGGAGGGGAATTGTTTCTTACTTTGGCTGATGGAAGCAGAATTCCAATTGTAGCTGTTGGTGTTTTTAATTTATATTTTGAGTCAAGGGTTTTAATATTAGATGGCCGTCTGTATGTACCTAATGTTCGTAGGAATTTAATTTTTGCAACTTATTTGGGTAAATATAGATATTGTGTTATCGTTAAAGACAATGTTATAATAAAGAAGGATAAAATGTTTATCTGTTCTAGCAATATTGTGGATAGTCTTTATATTTAACTCCAGATAAGCATGAATTATATAATTCTGAATTAGATTAACTCTCATGTAAAATCATTAAAGAGAAAGTTTCCTTCTACTAATGATGCATATCTTTGGCACTTGCGTTTGGGTCATATTAATCCAAACAGAATTCAAAGATTGATCAAAGATGGACTCCTAGAGCCATTGGACTTTGATGAATTTCCAGTTTATGAATCTTGTTTGGAAGGCAAAATGACCAAGCGACCTTTTAATGCAAAAGGTAGAGGAGTTCAAGATTTGCTTGAATTAGTTCACATGGATGTATGTGGTCCTATGTCAACCCAAGTAAAAGGAGGTTATGAATATTTCGTCACTTTTACCGATGATTACTCAAGATATGGTTATGTGTACTTAAGGAGACGGAAGTTTAAAGCCTTTAAAAAGTTCAAAGAGTTTAGGGCTGAAGTTGAGAATCAATTGGGTAAACGCATAAAAGCCATTCGATCTGATCGTGGTGGTGAGTACCTTCTTGGGGATTTCAAGGATTACTTAACTCAAAATGAGATTGTATCCCAATTGAATGCACCTGGAACTCCCCAACAGAATGGTGTAGCAAAAAGAAGGAATATGACTCTTTTGGAAATGGTTAGGTCCATGATGAGTTGCTTAACTTTACCAGTTTCTTTTTGGGGATATGCATTAAAAATTGCAATGCATATTTTAAATTTAGTTCCATCAAAATCTATTCTCAACACACCTAAGGAATTGTGGAGTGAGTACAAGCCTAGTATGAAATATCTCTACATTTGGGGATGTCTAGCACGTGTGTTGAAAGGGAAGTCTGATAAGTTGGAAGCTAAAACTGAAGTATACATGTTTTTGGGGTATTTAAAGGAAACCAATGGTTATTTATTCTATAATCATAAGGACAACAAAGTGTTTGTTAGCAATCATGCCAAATTTTTGGAAGATGATTATGTGAATAATTTTAATCTTAGAAGTAAAGTTGTATTGTCTGAATTAGATGAATTTGTAATTGAACAACTAATGGATGGAACTAGGGATGATGTGGCTGTATTAGATACACCACAAGATATTACTTATGAGATGTCTAGTACACAAGTGCCTCGTTGTAGTCGGAGAATTGTTTAGCCTCCTATAAAATTTATAGGTTTGGGAGAAACTTATGAAGCTATCTCAAAAGAGGCTGAATTGGATTCCTACACTTATGAAGAGGCAATGAATGATATAGATGCACGTCTTTAGGTCCAAGTTATGAAATCTGAATTAGATTTCATGTATTCCAATCAAGTTTGGGATCTTGTAAAGGCACCTAACGGCATTAAACCTGTTGGTTACAAATGGGTTTACAAGAGGAAGAAAGGGATAGATGGAAAGGTTGAAACCTTTAAAGCATGGCTAGTGGCGAAAGGGTATACACAAAAAGAAGGTATTGATTATGAAGAAACCTTTTCACCAGTAGCAATACTTAAAGCTAACAGAATTCTCTTATCCAATATTGCTCATTATAATTATAAGATTTGGAAAATGGATGTCAAGACCGCATTTCTTAATGGCAATCTTGATGAGAAAATCTATATGATGCAACTGGAAGGTTTCATTGTAAAGAACCAAGAGCATATGGTATGTAAGTTGAAAAGGTCCATTTATAAACTTAAGCAAGCATCTAGATCATGGAACATCAGATTTGATCAAGCAATCAAGTCATTTGGATTTGAACAAAATATTGGTGAACAATGTGTATACAAAAGACATCGTGATAAAGTAGTAATGTTCCTAGTGCTTTATGTTAATGATATTCTACTCATTGGAAATGATGTAGGGGTCATGTCAACAGTAAAGTTTTGGTTGTCAAGCCAATTTGATATGGAGGACTTGGGTGAGGCTAACTTTATTCTAGGGATCAAGCTTTGGTGAGATTGCAAGAATAAGATGTTGACTCATTACAAGCTGGATATATATATAAGGTTCTAGAACGGTTTAGCATGCAAAACTCCAAGAAAGGATTACTTCCTTTCAGACATGGAGTTCCTCTGTCTGATGACCAAAGGCCTAAGACTTAAGAGGAAGAAAATATGAAGAGAGAAGTTCCTTATGCTTATGCATAAGAAGTTTCATGTATGCCATGCTTTGTACTAGACCAGATATTTGCTATTCAGTTGGCATGGTCAGCCGATATCAATCAAATCCAGGACCAAAATATTGGCAAGCTGTAAAGCATATTCTCAAGTATCTACGGAGAACGAGAGATTATATGCTTGTTTACTGATGTGAGGATTTGATTTCCATTGGCTATACAGATTTAGATTTTCAATCAGATCTAGATTCAGAAAGTCCACTTCAGGTTGTGTGTTCACCTTGGGAGGTGGAGCCATAAGTTGGAGGAGTTATAAGCAATCTTGTATTGCGGACTCCACCATAGAAGCTGAATGTGTTACTACTTGTGAGGCGGCAAAGGAAACTGTTTGGCGCAAGAAATTCCTTTCTGATCTTGGTGTTGTGAGAATGGAGCAAATTCCCATCACATTATTTTGCGACAATAGTGGAGCGGTTGCACAATCCAAAGATCCAAGGAATCATAAGAAAGGAAAGCACATTGAGAGAAAGTATCACCTCATTCGAGACATTATTGCTCGTGGAGATGTAGTAGTAGTAAAGATTGAAAGTGCAAATAATCTAGCAGATCCCTTTACCAAAGCCTTGCCTCAAAGGACTTTCGAGTCACAATTGGAGAAAATGAGAGTTAGATTAGTGCACAATAGTCTTTAGGGCAAGTGGGAGATTGTTAGGATTAGTGCCCTTAAATCCTATTGTATTATGCTATGTATGATATTATGTATGACTTAATATTGTAATTAATAAAGTTGTTTTATTATTATCTAAAATAATGGTAATATGAATATTTGAACATTATTATATAGTCCATGAGATGCATAGTATGTGATTTATGTGATTTAGTCACAGAAGATATAAGTCACAAGTTCTTTGTAAACTCAGAATTTTAGTTCATAGTCGGTGATGAAATTGGGCATTTCATCTGCGAAGACTATAACATATCAACTAAGATGATTTGCCTTGATCATGGAAGTAGAGACTTCTAGTTGATGTGTTGATATGTTTTAAGAGTTAAAACATATTGAACTAGACCGCTGTGAGATTTATTATACTCCTAACAACTGTCAAATGAATAATAAATCTCACGACATCTATTTGCATGAACTCTTAATCCTGAAAGAATAATGGACCTGATCATGAAGTGTAGGTTGTTTTGATATATCAGGAATGAGATCTAAAGTAACGGTCAAAACCTCAGTATGTTGGGCAGCCACATTTAGTGTTGATGGAACATATATTCTCAAGATGGAATTCATAGTCTGTTAATGGAGATACAAAATATTCTCTTGAGATAAGTTGAATGGGTTCAGTTATTCAGAGAGTTAGGCCTAACCACTTTGGTAAGAAATTGTTAAAGTATATATTTATAAAATTGAATTTCATAAATATATGATAAATAACTTTAAAGAATTAAACCGGGTATTTAAGGATTAAGATGTAGTAATTCACAAAGTGGCAGTCTACATTTTTGACTTTGTATTACTACGAATATTTTATGAAGGGGTTGCATGTACAATAAAGTCTTGAGATATAATTTATTAATAAGGCCTAGAGTGCAATTATATTTATATAGTGGTATTAAATATAATTAATGGTGACTTTGGACTTGTCAAGAGTTGACAGAAAAGCCCAAGGCCTATAGGAGCTAGTGTTTTATTTGTTCTCTTTTGGTCTGACTCCAAAGCAGATACTAGAGCCCAATTGGAAAGACCCAAAAGGTTAATCCAATTAGATAATCAGTTATAAAGAGAGAAACATACAAAATTTTGTAAGAACATGAAATGGTGTGTATGTGAGTGTTGGACACTTTCTCATTCTTTCTTGAACAAATACATATAACTGATTGAGAGACCACACTTCTTGGGTGTTAATGGAATTAGAGTGAAGATTAAAAGTGTTCCCGAGTACTTCTAATCTTTGGTTTTGAAATTCATCACACCAAGGTACACACTCTTATTCTTGAATTCTGAAATTTACATAGTACATGTTATCAATTGCGAATGGAGTAGATTCGTTAATTTTTCGCTGCGTATGTTTTGTATGCGATACAAACATGTATTTTTCCAACATCATTTAGCCCACTTGTTACTATTCTTAATCAAAACAAACTGACTGGATCCAATTATCTTGATTGGAAAAGAAATTTGGATATTGTTTTTACAGCTGAAGAGCACAAATATGTGCTTACTCAACCATGTCCTAGCTTTCCTTCATTAGATGCTTCTCCTAAGGAAAAATAGCATTATGATTATTGGCAGAAATCTAATGAGATGGCCAAGTGCTACATCCTAGCATCTATCTTTAATGTTCTACAGCATCAAATGTAGGATGTAAAACTAGTTTCGGACATTATGATAAGTCTGAAGGAGATGTTTGGTGAGCAAGGTCATCTGCAAGGCAAGAAACCATAAGGCAAATTTATAATACCAAAATGGCTGAAGGCAGTTCAGTGAGGGAGCATTGTCTTACAATGATCACTAATTTGAATACACTGGAAGTTTTAGGTGACGATATTGATGGAGGATCTTAAGTGGATATGATACTCTAGTCACTACCAGAATCATTCAAGGAATTCAGACTCAATTATAATATGAACAAAAAGATTTATTCATTGTCTGAATTAATGAATGAGTTGGTAGCGGTGGAAGACATTCTTGGTACATCTAGTGTTGATGCCAATATGGCTGAAGCTTCTACTTCTTAACCTAAGTCGAAAGGCAAGGGTAAGAAGAAGAAGAAGAAGGACTTCACCAAGCAAGATGGTAAGCAAATTTCCCTAGGGGTTGCCGATAAGGGAAAGAGAATTAAAGGAAAATATTTCCATTATGGTGAGAAAGGACATTGGAAGAGGAATTGTCCCAAATTCAGGGCTATCAACAACAAGGGTATGAAAAGTTCATTCTTTCTTGAAATATGTTTAGTACAAAATCCCACAGATTCTTGGTGTGTGGATTCAGGTTATACTAATCATATTTGCAATTCTTTGCAGGGGTTCCAAGAGACCAGAAAGCTTAATGAAGGGGGATTGTTTCTAACCTTGGCTGATGGGAGCAGGATTTCAGTTGTAGCTATTGGAGTATTTAATTTATTCTTTGAGTCTAGGGTTTTAGTATTGGAAGACTGTCTATATGAAACTAATGTTCGTAGGAATTTAATTTCTGCAACTTATTTGGGTAAACATGGATATTGTGTTATCCTTAAAGACAATGTTGTAATAAAGAAAGGTAAAGTGTTTATTTGCTCTGGCAATATTGTGGATGATCTTTATATTTTAACTCTTGATAAGCTTGAATTAAATAATTATGAATAAGATAATGACTCTCTTGTGAAATCGTTAAAGAGAAAGTTTCCTTCTACTACTGATGCATATCTTTGGCATTTAAGTTTGAGTCATATTAATTCAAATAGGATTCAAAGACTAATCAAAGATAATTTCTTAGAGCCATTGGACTTTGATGAATTTCCAGTTTGTGAATCTTGTTTGGAAGGCAAAATGACCAAACGACCTTTTAATGCAAAAGATAGAAGAGCCCAAGATTTGCTAGAACTAATACATTCAGATGTATGTGGTCCTATGTCAATCCAAGCAAGAGGTGACTATGAGTATTTCATTACTTTTACTAATGATTACTCTAGATTTGGTTATGTGTACCTAATGAAATGGAAGTCCGAAATCTTTGAAAAGTTCAAAGAGTTTAGGACTAAAGTTGAAAATCAATCGGGTAAACGCATAAAGGCCATTCGATTTAATCGTGGTGGCGAATATCTTCTTGGGGATTTTGAGGATTACTTAACTAAAAATGAGATTGTATCCCAATTGACTACACCTGGAACTCCACAACAAAATGGATTTGCAGAAAGAAGGAATAGGGCTCTTTTAGATATGGTTAGATCCATGTTGAGTTATTCGACTCTACCAATTTCGTTTTAGGGATATGCTTTAAACACTACAATGTATCTTCTGAATTTAATAACTTCGAAGTCTGTTCCTAAAACACCTGTAGGGTTGTGGAATAGGCGTAAGCCTAGTATGAGACATCTCCATATTTGGAGTTGTCCAGCACACATGTTAAAAGGAAATCTGACAAGTTACAGTCTGAAACAGAAGTGGTTTTCTTTGTAGGGTATCCAAAAGGAATCGTTGGAGGTTTATTCTATAGTCATAAGAATAATAAAGTGTTTGTTAGTACATATGCCAAATTCTTGAATGACTATATGAATGATTATACTCCTAGAAGTAGAGTTATGTTGGCTGAAATGAATGATGAAACTAGGAATAATGTGGCTGTATTGGATACACCACAGGATACTTTTCATGAGATGTCAAGTACACAGGTGCCTCGTCTTAGTGGGAGGATTGTTAGGCCACTTATAAGGTTTATAGGTCTGGAAGAAACTTATGAAGCTATCTCAGAAGAGGCCGAAACTGATCCTTACACTTATGAAGTGGCAATGAATAATATAGATGCACACCATTAGGTCAAAACTATGAAATCTGAATTAGATTCTATGTATTCCAATCAAGTTTTGGATCTTGTAAAGGTGCCTAACGGCATTAAACCTATTGGTTGCAAATAAGTTTACAAGAGGAAGAGAGGGAAAGATAGAAAGGTTGAAACCTTTGAAGCAAGGCTAGTGGCGAAAGGGTATACACAAAAAGAAAGTATTGATTATGAAGAAACTTTTTCACTAGTAGCAATGCTTAAATCTATCAGAATTCTCTTATCCGTTGCTGCTCATTATGATTATGAGATTTGGAAAATGGATGTCAAGACAGCATTTCTCAATGGCAATCTTGAAGAGGAAATCTATATGATGCAACTGAAAGGTTTCACAGCAAAGAACCAAGAGCATATGGTATGCAAGTTAAAAAGATCCATTTATGGACTTATGCAAGCATCTAGGTCATGGAACATCAAATTTGATCAAGCAATCAAGTCATTTGGTTTTGATCAAAATCTTGATGAACCATGTGTGTTCAAAAGACATCAAGATAAAGTAGTAATGTTCCTAGTGCTTTATGTTGATGATATTCTACTCATTGGAAATGATGTAAGGGTAATGTCATCGGTAAATGTTTGGTTGTCAAGCCAATTTGATATGAAGAACTCGGGTGAGGCTAACTTTATTCTAGGGATCAAGTTTTGGCGAGATCGCAAGAATAAGATGTTAAGCTTATCATAAGCCGGATATATAGATAAGGTTCTAGAACGGTTTAGCATGCAAAACTCCAAGAAATTATTACTTCTTTTTAAACATGGAGTTCCTTTTTCTGATGACCAAAGGCCTAAGACTCAAGAGGAAGAAAATATGATGAGACAAGTTTCTTATACTTCTGTAGTGGGAAGTCTCATGTATGCCATGCTTTGTACTAGATCAGATATCTGCTATTCAGTTGGCATGGTCAGCCGATATCAATCAAATCTAGGACCAAAGCATTGGCAAGCTGTAAAGCACATTCTCAAGTATCTAACAAGAATGAGAGATTATATGCTTGTTTACCGGTGTGAGGATTTGATACCTATTGGCTATACAGATTTAGATTTTCAAACAGATTTAGATTTCAGAAAGTCCACTTCAGGATGTGTGTTCACCTTGGGAGGTGGAGCCATAAGTTGGAGGAGTATTAAGCAATCTTTTATTGTGGACTCTACCATGCAAGATGAACATGTTGCTGCTCGTGAGGTGGCAAAGAAAGTTGTTTGACTCAAGAAATTCTTTTCTGATCTTGGTGTTGTGAGAATGGGGCAAGTTCCTATTACATTGTTTTGTGACAATAGTGGAGCAGTTGCACAATCCAAAGATCCAAGGAATCATAAGAAAGGAAAGTACATTGAGAGAAAGTACCACGTCATTCAAGACATTGTTGCTCGTAGAGATGTAGTAGTAGCAAAGATAGATAGTGTAAATAATTTAGCGGATCCCTTTATCAAAGCCTTGCTTCAAAGGACTCTTGAGTCACATTTGGAGGGAACGGGAGTTAGATTAGTGAACAATAGTCTTTAGGGCAGGTGGGAGATTGTTAGGATTAGTACCTTTAAATCTTATTATATGATACTTTGTATGATATTATGTATGACATTACGTATGACTTAATGTTCTAATTAATATAATTGTTTTATCATTTTCTAAAATAATGGTAACATGAATATTCAGACATTATCATATAATTCATGAGATGCATAGTATGTGATTTATGTGAAAAGTCACAGAAGATATAGATCACAAGTTCTTTGTAAACTTAAAATTTTAGTTCGTAGTCGGTGATGAAATTGGGCTTTTCATCTGTGAAGACTATAACATATCAACTAAGATGATTTGTCTTGATCATGGAAGTGGAGTCTTCTGGTTGATATGTTTTAAAAGTTAAGACATATTTAATTGGACTGCTGTGAGATTTATTATTCTCCTAACAACTGTCAAATGAATAATAAATCTAACGACTTCTATTTACGTGAACTCTTAATCTTGAGAGGATAATGGACCTGATCATGAAGTGTAGGTTGCTTTGATATATCAAGAGTGAGATCTAAAGACACGATCAAAATCTCAGTATGTTGGGCAGGCACATTTAGTGTTGATGGAACATATATTCTCAAGATGAAATTCATAGTCTCTTAGCGGAGATATAAAATATTCCCTTGAGATAAGTTTAATGGGTTTGGTTATTTAGAGAGTTAGGCCTAACCACTTTAGTAAGAAATTACTAAAGTATATATTTATGAAATTGGATTTCATAAATTTATGATGAATAACTTAAAAGGATTAAATTGGGTACTCAAGGATTGAGATCTAGTAATTCACAAAGTGGCAGTTTACATTCATGACTTTGTGTTACTACGAATATTTTATGAAAGAGTTGTACAATAAAGTATTGGGATATAATTTATTAATAAGGCCTAAAGTGTAATTATATTTATATAGTGGTATTAAATATAATTAATGATAACTTTGAACTTGTCAAGAGTTGACAGAAAAGTCCAAGGCCCATTGGAGCTAATGTCTTATTTGTTTCCTTTTAGTTTCACTCCAAGCCACATACTAAAGCCCAATTGGAAAGGCTCAAATGGCTAGTCCGATTAGGTAATAGTTATAAGGAGAGAAACATACAGAATTTTAAAAGTACATAAAAACGTTTTGTATGTGAGTGTTAGACACTCTCTCATTCTTCCTTGAACAAATTCATAGAAACTGATTGAGAGACCACACTTCTTGGACGTTAGTGGAATTGGAGTGAAGATTAAAAATGTTCTCAAGAACTTCTGATCTTTGTTTTGAAATTCATCACACCAGGGTACACTCTCTTATTCTTGAATTCTGAAATTTACATAGTACATGTTATCAATTACGAGTGATGTAGATTTGTTGATGAGACGCCCAAGACAAGGAAGGGAGATCCTTGCCCATGATAGGGGAGATGAGATCGTCAATCTCCGGTTCATCCATGATGGCACCAAATTCTTCAATAGTAGGGCGTAGTTCTATTCCATTGAAGTGAAAAACATGCCAAGAAGGAACCCAATAGTTGGCAGCAGCACGAAGAAGAGGCTTATCTACCTTAATTTGATGATATGGAAAGACATAAGAAAGACCATAGAGGGCGATGGAATCCTTGGAATCAGGACCAAGCCTCCTAATCCTAGTTGAGATATCAAGTGGAGAGTTTTCTGCCATTAGGGGACCTCAAAAAAGGGCTCTTTGAGTTGAAAATACGTTGGTGAGGGTTTTGGGACCAAACGGCTATTTTTATACTTATTTAGGGCGGTTAGGGTTTCCTCTGATTCGTGGTCCATGTACGCAAGGTCAACCCTATGTATGCAAAGTTAAAGCAGCATATGCAGGCCCATCCCCACGTACACACGATGCTTGGCAGAAGCCCATTCTCCCCTGTTTTAAGCATGGTTTTTCACTCCAAGGCATTCCTAGGGTTCCTACAACCTAAAGGATGTTAGGACATATGTGAATCATGTTAGAAACATATGTCAATATAGAATTGGCAAATCCTTTGACAAAACGCCCTTTACTTGTAATTGGGTAGATTTAGGATGAGTTTAATGCTTCAAGGAGCAAGGGTTCAAGATCAAGTGTTAAAGTCATGCAAGTCTATCCAAGAATTAAGTGAAGAAGTGCTAGATTTTAAAGCTTGATAGCTAGTATCTAATGAGGCTTAAAAGGTTGTTTTAGCCCGAGACTCGATAGCTGCTCGATAAATAGGGTATCTGTCAAGGATTATGAAAATCAGTTTTCCAGATCCGATTTCACTCGAATTCGTGAATAGATGTTTGAGCTTTTTTTTTCACAACCTTAAACATATATAAGGATTGTTTTAAGGGCTGTCGCAGCTGATGCAACTTAATGCAAAAGTTTTTCACAAGCATATTGTGAACTGGAGACATATGCCCTAGTTCATCTTGTTGGATAAATACATATTTGAATCCTATACAAAACATATGCAGTGGAAAAGTAACGGATCTACTTCATTCACAATTGATAACATGCACTATGTAAATTTTAGAATTCAAGAATAAGTGAGTGTACCTTGGTGTGGTGTATTTCAAAACCAAAGATTAGAAGTACTCGGGAACACTTTTAATCTTCACTCCAATTCCACTAACGCCCAAGAAGTATGGTCTCTCAATAGTTATATGTGTTTGTTCAAGAGAGAATAAGAGAGTGTTCAACACTCACATACACACCATTTCATGTTCTTACAAATTCTGTATGTTTCTCTCCTTATAACAGATTATCTAATTGGGCTAACCTTTTAGGCCTTTTTAATTGGGCTCTAGTATGTAGCTTGGAGTGGGATGAAAAGGGAATAAATAAGACACTAGTTCCAATGGGCCTTGGGCTTTTCTGTCAACCCTTGACAAGTCCAAAGTTACCATTAATTATATTTTATACCACTATATAGATATAATTGCACTCCAGACCTTATTAATAAAATATATCCTAAGACTTTATTGTACATGTAACCCCTTCATAAAATATTCGTAGTAATACAAAGTCACAAATGTAGACTGTCACTTTGTGAATTACTACATCTTAATCCTTGAGTATCTGGTTTAATCCTTTAAAGTTATTCATAATATATTTATGAAATCTAATTTCATAAATATATGCTTTAGTAATTTCTTACCGAAGTGGTTAGGCCTAACTCTCTGAATAATTGAACTCATTAAACTTATCTCATGGGAATATTTTATATCTCCATTAATAGACTATGAATTCCATCTTGAGAATATATGTTCTATCAACACTAAATGTGGCTGCCCAACATACTGAGGTTTTGACCGTTACTTTAGATCTCATTCCTGATATATTAAAGTAGCCTACACTTTATGATCAGGTCCATTATTCTCTTAGGATTAAGAGTTCATGCAAATAGATGTTGTGAGATTTATTATTCATTTGACAGTCGTTAGGAGAATAATAAATCTTACAGTGGTCCAGTTCAATATGTCTTAACTCTTAAAACATAGCAACACATCAACTAGAAGTTTCCACTTCCATGATCAAGACAAATCATCTTAGTTGATATGTTATAGTCTTTGCAAATAAAATGCCCAATTTCATCACCGACTACGAACTAAAATTATAAGTTTACAAAGAACTTTTGACTTATATCTTCTGTGACTAAATCATATAAATCACATGCTATGCATTTCATGGACTATATGATAATGTCCGAATATTCGTGTTACCATTATTTTAGATAATAATAAAACAACTTTATTAATCACAATATTAAGTCATACATAATGTTATACATAATATCATACATAGCATAATACAATAGGATTTAAGGGCATTAATCTTAACACATCGTTCTATTTAAGAAGCTGCTGTATTTGTACACCATAGGGTTTTGTGTCCAAGGAGTTTCGTGATCTTCACTGTTTTAATGATCTGAAGAACTTTACAGCCAACATTCTTTCTTAAGTTGGTGATTAAGTCGCGTACTAGGATTCGCGCATCTATTGGTTAGTCACGTATGGTGAGCCGTGCATCAAAAGGAGATATTGTTACTACAGAACAAGTCTAATTGGGTATTGGGGTAAGGGTTCAATTGTAGGTTGGTATAAGGTATTGAGATTTCTTTACTTGTAACCGCTTGTTGTGATAATAGTGGATTCTAAAGAGTGGTGACCTTAAAATTACCCGGTGGGGTTTTTGCCATGTAAGTTTTTCCCATTCGTAAAAAAATTACTGTCTCAATTTATTTTTTATTTGTGATGGAAAAATATGTTTGTATTGCATACAACACATACGCAGCAGAAAATTAACGGATCTACTCCATTCGCAATTGATAACATGCACTATGTAAATTTCAGAATAAAGAATCAAGAGAGTGTACCTTGGTGAGGTGAATTTCAAAAACTAAGAATATAAGTACTTGAAAACACTTTTAATCTTCACTCCAATTCCACTAACGCCAAGGATGTGTGGTCTCTCAATCAGTTATGTGTGCATGTTCTAGAGAGAATGAGCGAGTGTCCAACACTCACATACATACCATTTCATTACATTAGTTAGTTACAAAATTCTGTATGTTTTTCTCCTTATAACTGATTATCTAATTGGGCTAGCCTTTTAGGCCTTACCAATTGGGCTCTAGTATATGGCTTGGAGTGGGATCAAAAGGGAACAAATAAGACGCTAGCTACAATGGGCCTTTGGTTTTTCTGTCAACTCTTGACAAGTCCAAAGTTATCATTAATTATATTTAAGACCACTATATAAATATAATTGCACTCTAGGCCTTATTAATAAATTATATCTCAAGGCTTTATTGTACATGCAACCCCTTCATAAAATATTCGTAGTAATACAAAGTCATTAAAGTAGACTATCACTTTGTAAATTACTACATCTTAATTCTTGAGTACCTGCTTTAATCCTTAATATTATTTATCATATATTTAATAAATTCAATTTTATAAATATATACTTTAGTAACAATTTACTAAAGTAGTTAGGCCTAACATTTTGAATAACAAACCCATTAAACTTATCTCAAGGGAATATTTTGTATCTCTGTTAAGAGACTATAAATTCCATCTTGAGAATATATGTTCCATCAACACTAAATGTGGTTGCCCAACATACTGAAGTTTTGACCGTTACTTTAGATCTCACTCCTGATATATCAAAGCAACCTATACTTCATAATTAGGTCCATTATTCTCCTAGGATTAAGAATTCATGTAAATAGAAGTCATGAAATTTATCATTCATTTGACAATCGTTAGGAGAATAATAAATCTCACAGCAGTCCAGTTCAATATGTCTTAACTCATAAGACATATCAACACATCAACTAAAAGTCTCCACTTCCATGATCAAGACAAATCATCTTAGTTGATATGTTATAGTCTTCGCAGATGAAATGCCCAATTTCATTACCGACTATGAACTAAAATTCTGAGTTTACAAAGAACTTGTGATTTATATTTTCTGTGACTTTTCACATAAATCACATACTATGCATCTCATGGACTATATGATAATGCTTGAATATTCATGTTACCATTATTTTAGATAATAATAAAATAACTTTATTAATCACAATATTAAGTTATACATAATGTTATACTTAATATCATACATAGCATTATACAATTGGATTTGAGGGTACTAATCTTGACAATCTCCCACTTGCCCTAAAGATTATTGTGTACTAATCTAACTCCCATTCCCTCCAAATGTGACTCGAAGGTCCTTTGAGGCAAGGTTTTGGTAAAGGGATCCACTAGATTATTTGCACTTTCAATCTTTGCTATTACTACATCTCCACGAGCAACAATGTCTCAAATGATGTGATACTTTCTCTTAATGTGCTTTCCTTTCTTATAATTCCTTGGATCTTTGGATTGTGCAACAACTCCACTATTGTTGCAAAATAATGTGATAGGAACTTGCTCCATTCTCATAACACCAAGATCAGAAAGGAATTTCTTGAGCCATACAGCTTCCTTTGCTGTTTCACAAGCAGCAACGTACTCAACTTCCATGGTGAAGTCTGCAATACAAGATTACTTAATACTCCTCCAACTTATGGTTCCACCTCCTAAGGCGAACACACAACCTGAAGTGGACTTTCTGAAATCTAGATCTGGTTGAAAATCTGAATCCGTACAGCTAATCGGTATCAAATCCTCACAACAGTAAACAAGCATATAATCTTTCGTTCTCCGTAGATACTTGAGAATATGCTTTACATCTTGCCAATGTTTTGGTCCTGGATTTGATTGATATCGGCTGACCATGCAAATTGAATAGCAGATATTTGGTCTAGTACAAAGCATGGCATACATGAGACTTCCTACTGTAGAAGCATAAGGAACTTGTCTCATCACATTTTCTTCCTCTTGAGTCTTAGGCCTTTGGTCACTAGATGGAGGAACTCTATGTCTGAAAGGAAGTAATCCTTTTTTGGAGTTTTGCATGCTAAACCATTCTAGAACCTTATCTATATACCTATCTTGCGATAAACCTAATATCTTATTCTTGTGATCTCGCCAAAGCTTGATCCATAGAATAAAGTTAGCCTCACCCAAGTCTTTCATATCAAATTGGCTTAACAACCAAACCTTTACTGATGACATTACCCTTACATCATTTCCAATGAGTAGAATATCATCAACATAAAGTACTAGGAACATTACTACTTTATCTTGATGTCTTTTGTACACACATGGTTCATCAAAATTTTGTTCAAAACCAAATGACTTGATTGCTTAATCAAATCTAATCCATGACCTAGATGCTTGCTTAAGTCTATAAATGGACCTTTTCAACTTGCATACCATATGCTCTTGGTTCTTTGCTATGAAACTTTCCAGTTGCATCATATAGATTTCCTCCTCAAGATTGCCATTGAGAAATACAGTCTTGACATCAATTTGCCAAATCTCATAATCATAATGAGCAGCAATGGATAAGAGAATTCTGATAGATTTAAGCATTGCTATTGGTGAAAAGGTTTCTTCATAATCAATACCTTCCTTTTATGTATACCATTTTGCCACTAGCCTTGCTTTAAAGGTTTCAACCTTTCCATCTATCCTTCTCTTCCTCTTGTAAACCCATTTGCAACCAACAGGTTTAATGCTGTTAGGCGCCTTTACAAGATCCCAAACTTGATTTGAATACATGGAATCTAATTCAGACTTTTGAGATAGCTTCATAAGTTTCTCCCAGACCTATAATTCTTATAGGTGGCCTAACAATCCTTCCACTACGACGAGGCACCTTTATACTAGACATCTCATGAGCATTATGTTGTGGTGTATCTAATACAGCTACATCATCCTTAATTTCATTAATTGGTTGTTCATTTATAGGTTCACTCATTTCAGCCAAAACAACTCTACTTCTAGGAGTAGAATCATTCATATAGTCATTTTCCATGAATTTGGCCTTTGTACTAACAAACACTTTGTTATCTTTATGACTATAGAATAAACCTCCAACAGTCCCTTTTGGATACCCTACAAAGAAAACTACTTATATTTTAGACTGTAACTTGTTGGACTTTCCTTTCAACACATGTGCAGGACAACCCCAAATATGGAGATGTCTCATACTAGGCTTACGCCCATTCCACAACTCTACAAGTGTTTTAGGAGTAGACTTCGAAGATACTAAATTTAAAAGATACATTGCAGTATTTAAGGAGTATTCCCAAAAGGAAATTGGTAGAGTCGAATAACTCATCATGGGCCTAAACATATCTAAAGGAGTCCTATTCCTTCTTTCTGCTACACCATTTTGTTGTGGAGTTCCAAGTGCAGTCAATTGAGATATAGTCCTGTTTTCAGTTAAGTAATCCTTAAAATCGCCAAGAAGGTATTCGTCACTACGATCAGATTGAATGGCTTTTATGTGTTTACCCAATTGATTCTCAACTTCAGCCCTAAACTCTTTGAACTTTTCAAAGGCTTCAGACTTCCATTTCATTAGGTACACATAACCAAATCTAGAGTAATCATCAGTGAAATTAATGAAATACTCATAGCCACCACTTGCTTGGATTGACATAGGATCATATACATCTGAATGTACTAGTTTTAGCAACTCTTGGGCTCTTCTACCTTTTGCATTAAAAGGTCGTTTGGTCATTTTACCTTCTAAACAAGATTCACAAACTGAAAATTGATCAAAATCCAATGGATCTAAGAGTCCATCTTTGATCAGTCTTTGAATCCTATTTGAATTAATATGACCTAAACGCAAGTGCCAAAGATATGCATTACTAGTAGAAGAAAACTTTCTCTTTAAAGATTTTACATGTGAGTTATTATCTAATTCAGAATTATGTAATTCATGCTTATCAGGGGTTAAAATATAAAGATCATCCACAATATTTCCAGAACAGATAAATACTTTACCTTTCTTTATTATAACATTGTCTTAAAGGATAAACACTATATCCAAGTTTACCTAAATAAGTTGCAGAAATTAAATTCATACAAACATTAGGTACATATAGATAGTCATCTAATATTGAAACCCTTGACTCAAAACATAAATTATAAACACCAACAGCTACAACTGGAATCCTGCTTCCATCAGCCAAAGTAAGAAATAATTCCCCTTCATTAAGCCCTTTGGTCTCCTAGAACCCCTGCAAAGAATTGCAGATATGATTAGTACAACCTGAATCCACACACTAGGAATCTGTGGGATTTTGTACTAAACATATTTCAAGGAGGAATGAACTTTTTATACCCTTATTGGCAGCCTTGAACTTTGGAAAATTCCTCTTCCAATGTTCTTTCTCACCACAATAAAAACATTTTCCTTTCAGCTTCTTTCCTTTGTCGGCAACCCTTAAGGCAATTTGTTTACCCTCTTACTTTGTGAAGTCCTTCTTCTTCTTCTTCTTCTTCTTCTTCTTCTTACCCTTGTCTTTCGACTTAGGTTGAGAAGTAGAAGCTTCACCCATATTGGCTTCAACACTAGAAGTACCAAGAATGTCTTCCGCCGCTACCAACATTCATTAATTTAGACAAAGAATAAGTTTTTTTGTTCATGTTATAATTAAGTCTGAATTCCTTGAATGATTCCGGTAGTGATTGGAGTATCATATCCACTTAGGATTCTCCATCAATATTGGCATCTAAAACCTCTAATGTATTCAGGTTAGAGATCATTGTAAGACAATGTTCTCTCACTGAATTGCCTTCAGCCATTTTGGTATTATAAATTTTTCTTATGGTTTCTTGTCTTGCAGAACGACCTTGCTCACCAAGAATCTCCTTCAGACTTAGCATAATGTTCGAAGCTGGTTCTACATATTGCATTTGATGTTGTAGAACATTTGAGATGAACGTTAGGATGTAGCACTTGGCCATTTCATTAGATTTTTGCCAACGATCATATCACTGTTTTTCCTCAGGAGGAGCATCTAATGAAGGAAAGCTAGGACATGGTTGAGTAAGCACATACTTGTGCTCTTCTGCTGTAAGAACTATGTCCAAATTTCTTTTCTAGTCAACATAATTGGATCTAGTCAGTTTGTCTTGATTAAGAATGGTAACAAGTGGGCTATATGATGCCATGTTCAAATCTGAAAATAATAAACCTGAATATTATAAGTAAACTGGACATTATCAATTTAGCATATAAACATATAGTATGAAACCTTAATAAAACTATATTATAATATATGCAACGACAACTCAATCCCGCAATTAATATTCCTTAGCATAGAGTGAGTATAAAATACTATGATTGATTGAGAACTATTCTCATTATTAGTGCTATCATGATAACCCTTATCAAATACCAATAATATGCCGTTATACATTTGGCCTCTAAATAATTATAGTAAGAACTCAGCATAGAGGGTACTATAATTTTTAGTCTAGTGTATACCATTGTCTAGAATCATGTGTAGCCATATTTCATCCCCTTAACAGGCTTATTTTATAGTACCATGATATAAAACACCCTCCGCATGGAATGCAAAGCTTGAGGCTAAGACAAGGTGTTTGATCAAACCACTATAAATCAGGAAATTCAATCTTGTAGGATCATGAAATAAATACTCTCCACATGGAATGCAAGGCTTGAAGCTAAGACAAAGTATATATTTCACACTACTCTGATCCAACAGTGGAGCCGTGAGATCTAACCCTTGCTGCTACCTTGAGCGACACTGAGCCTGATGATGATTCTGACAATGAGGATGATGGAATTCTAAATGCCTTCACTACCACTGTAAATTCTACTGAAGGGATTGTTGAAGATGTGGATGAAGAAGAGGACTTGGTGGATTTTAAATTTAAAAAGATGGATGAGTAAAATGACATCCACATAGCCTACGCAAAGTTATACAAGGTCTCCGAAAAGCATGAGAAACTGTATAGGCTGGCCACTAAGAAGCTCAGTGATGTGGAGCTTGAATGAGAAGAGTTTTCCACAAAGTTTAATGAAGCCAATTAGACCATTAGAGCACTGAGATTTGAGAATAATTTCTTGGCTAAGAGGACCAAAAAGCTTAAAGCAGAGATGTTTCAAGTTAGAGTTTAGCTGGAGAGGACTTCAAGTGCAAAGCTTGATGATGTTAGGATATATGCCCTTAAATCCTATTGTATAATGCTATGTATGACATTATGTATGACTTAATATTATGATTAATAAAGTTGTTGTATTATTATCTAATATATGTTGGAAAAATACATGTTCGTATCACATACAAAACATACGCAGCAGAAAATTAACGGATTTACTTCATTCGCAATTGATAACATGCACTATGAAAGTTTCAGAATTTAAGAACAAGAAAGCGTACTTTGGTGCAGCGAAATTCAAAACCAAAGATCAGAAGTACTTGGGAAGACTTTTTAATCTTCACTCCAATTCCACTTAATGCCCAAGATGTGTGGTCTCTCAATCAGTTTCCAAGGAGAGAATAAGAGAGTGTTCAACACTCACATACAAATCATTTCATTCCTTGTGTAATCTTGATGAAAAACACTTATGAAAAGACTTATGAAATTCTGTATGTTTCTCTCCTTATATATAACTAATTATCTAATTGGGCTAGCCTTTTGGGCCATTCCAATTGGGCTCTAGTGTGTGGTTTGGAGTGAGACCAAAAGGGAACAAATAAGACTCTAGCTCCAATGGGCCTTGGGCTTTTCTGTTAACTCTTGACAAGTCCAAAGTTACCATTAATTATATTTAATACCACTATATGAATATAATTACACTCTAGGCCTTATTAATAAATTATATCCCAAGACTTTATTATACATGCAACCCCTTCATTAAAATATTCATAGTAATACAAAGTCATGAATGTAGACTACCATTTTGAAGATTCCTACATCTTAATCCTTGAGTACCCGATTTAATCTTTTATGTTATTCATCATATATTTATGAAATCCAATTCCATAAATATATACTTTAGTAACTCCTTACTAAAGTGGTTGGGCCCAACACTCTGAATAACCAATCTCATTAAACTTATCTCAAGGGAATATTTTATATCTTCGTTAAGAGATTATGAATTCCATTTTTAGAATATATGTTCTATCAATATTAAATGCAGCTGCCTAACATACTGAGGTTTTTGACCGTAACTTATAGATCTCACTTCTGATATATTAAAGTAACCTACATCTCATGATCAGGTCCATTATTCTCTCAGGATTTAGAGTTAATGTAAATAGAAGTCGTGAGATTTATTATTCATTTAACAGTCGTTAGGAGAATAATAAATCTCACAGCGGTCCAGTTCAATATGTCTTAACTCTTAAAACATATCAACATACCAACTAGAAATTTCCATTTTTGTGATCAAGACAAATCAACTTAGTTGATATGTTATAGTCTTTGTAGATGAAATGTCCAATTTCATCACCGACTATGAACTACATTATGAGTTTACAAAGAACTTGCAATTTATGTCTTCTGTGACTTTTCACATAAATCGCATACTATGCATCTCATAGACTAAGATAATCTTCCATTTGTTCATTTATAAATAGTCTTATATAATTAAAAAATTTAATTGTTTATGACATGCCAATAAATTGGATTTTAGTGCATAAACCCTAACAATATAATGGCAACATGAATATTTGGACATTATCATATAGTCCATGAGATGCATAGTATGTGATTTATGTGATTTAGTCACAGAAGATATAGATCACAAGTTCTTTGTAAACTCAGAATTATAGTTCGTAGTCGGTGATGAAATTGGGCATTTCATTTGTGAAGACTATAACATATTAACTAAGATGATTTGTTTTGATTATGGAAGTGGAGACTTCTAGTTGATATGTTGATGTGCTTTAAGAGTTAAGACATATTGAACTGGACCGCTGTGAGATTTATTATTCTCCTAACGACTATCAAATGAATAATAAATCTCACGACTCCTATTTACATGAACTCTTAATCTTGAGAGAATAATGGACCTGATCATGAAGTGTAGGTTGCTTTGATATATCAGGAGTGAGATCTAAAGTCACGATCAAAACCTTAGTATGTTGGGCAGCCACATTTAGTGTTGATGGAACATATATTCTCAAGATGGAATTCATAATCTCTTAACAGAAATATAAAATATTCCCTTGAGATAAGTTTAATGGGTTTGGTTATTCAGAGTGTTAAGCCTAACCACTTTAGTAAGAATATACTAAAGTATATATTTATGGAATTGGATTTCATAAATATATGATGAATAACTTAAAGGATTAAACCGGGTACTCAAGAATTAAGATGTAGTAATTAACAAAGTGGCAGTCTACATTTATGACTTTGTATTACCATGAATATTTTATGAAGGGGTTGCATGTATAATAAAGTCTTGGGATATAATTTATTAATAAGGCCTAGAGTACAATTATATTTATATAGTGGTATTAAATATAATTAATGGTAACTTTGGGCTTGTCAAGAGTCGATAGAAAAGCCCAACGCCCATTGGAGCTAGTGTCTTATTAGTCCCTTTTGGTCCCACTCCAAGCCACACACTAAAACCCAATTAGAAAGGCCCAATAAGTTGGTCCAATTAGATAATCAGTTAGTTATAAAAGGAGAAACATACAGAATTTTTTCATAAGAAAAAAGAGACATCATTGTGAAGTGGTGTGTATGTGCGAGTGAAGCCACTCAATTATTCTCCCTTAGAAATTGATTGAGAGACCACATTTCTTGGGCGTAAAGTGGAATTGGAGTGAAGATTAAAAGTGTTCCCAAGTACTTCTAATCTTTTGTTTTGAATTTCACCGCACCAAGGTACACAGTCTCGTTCTTAAATTCTGAAATTTACATAGTGCATGTTATTAATCATGAGTGAAATAGATCCATTTTGTTGCTTCTGCTGTGTGTTTTGTATTAGATACAAAACCAGATTTTTCAACAGATGAGATGCTCAGTTTATAGAAATCTGCTTCTGATCGAATTGGTTTAAGGTAGGATTTCTCTTCTCCTAGTACTATTGTTTTTGTTTCTCCTACTAATAATGTTGTATCTGAGAACAATGATGTTAAAACTGATTTAGCTAGTGAGAACATAGACAAGGGTAAATCTATCTTAGGAGCAACTTCTAAACTTGCTAAGAAATAGGCCAAAAACCCTTGGGCTAAGAAGGGAAATGATCAAAAGCCTAAATAGAAGAGGCAGCATCTCTGTCATCACTGTGGAGCCGCTGGACGTACTCAACCTAATTGATACAAGTAGTTAGCCACTCAACAGAGCAATAGTATGATCTCATTGGGAAACCAGAATCAGTTTCCGTCTTCCTTTGCTCCTCTTGGAGATCTACTCAAAGCCCTTATGTTCCTTTCGAACTTGAACGGTTTCAATTCTTCCCTCTTGCTGCCAGTTCAAGGGTTTACGCAAAGGAAAGGTTCTTCCAAGGCGTGGAAGAAAAAAGGCTCTAAGTGATTTAGTCACTTTTATCTCTCTTTCTTCTTCTTGTTTTTGTTTTGCATTACTTGTGTGTTTTGCTTTCTTGTTTTTGAGTCAGTCTAGTTTTATGCTTTGCTTTGTTTAACATGTTTTTTTTTAATTTGTTTTCAGTTTTTTATTTATTTATTTTTCATTAAAAAAAATTGAAAAATTAAAAAAATACAAAAACAATGTGTGTTTGTGTACATTGGTACTTATGTACATTGGGTGGCCATTGAAACAAAGTTTTCTAAATTTTGTATCTTTTGTAGGTTAGATGAGCATCTCTATACACAACTAAGCAAGTGAGCTTTGTGACTTGTGTTTGTGATGAGTAAGATCAAGGTATCTCTTATACTTAACACTCATATCACTTTTTTTGACCAGAAGGACTAAAAAATCATAAGAGAAAGGCATAAATAACTATTTCATCTATGTTGCCCACCAATCATGAAATGACATTTGTATGCTTCAATATAGCAAAAGTGCAATATCAAAAACTTAACATCATTGGGTATTTCTTTTCTCCCTCTTACATGCCCATGTATGATATGCTTTATAAAAGAAAAATATGCAAAGAAAAACAAAAGCAAAAAGAATAAAATGCTTTATATATGATTGCAAGCGTGTCTTCTAGAAGATGTGTGAGTTATAGGATGTATTTTGAAGGTGATAGTCTCCATCAAACAGTTATGATTGTATGTGAGTTAAAGTGATTTTCTCATATCTAAAATCATCATAACACGTAGACACTTATGCAATCTTGCGATGTTTTTCACACACAACACGTAATATTCTTTGCTACTCTTGATACATGTGCAAGTACAATGTGATTTAGCCATCACAAGAAATACATGTGTTAATGTATGATCACTAAACTGTCCTAACTTGATTTTGAAATATAAAATTGGTTAGACTTGTTTAGTGTGTATATGTGTGTGTGTGTGTGTGTGTGTGTGTGTGTGTGTGTGTGTTTGGGATCTAAATGTTGAACATTTTTTTTTTCGTTAAGAGATGATTTTGAAAGCTTAAAATGTTGTTTGGATCTTTGGTTGAGTAGCATGTTTGATTGCATTCATGTCTATGTTTTTCTCTTAGTTGAAAAACTGCTTTTAAGCAATCTGGTTAGCTTCTCGATACCTCTTGATAGCTAGGCTATCTATCGATCTCTTCAGCTTCTTTTTATTGCATTCTCGATAGCTTCTCGATAGATGCTCAATCCATCGAGGAAATTTTCAGATGCTCGATAGATTCTCGATAGCTTCTCAATCCATCGAGCCCTTTTTGTTGTAGACACCTCTCGACAGATTCTCGTTAGCTGCTCGATAGCTTTTTCCTCGCGTTTTAATTCTCGACAACTCTTGACACCTCTCTATCTGTCGAGATTTATGGATTTCTATATATAGGGTCTGCATGATTTCTATCTCATTTCTCTCGATCTCTCTTGATCCTTTCTGACCTCAAACTTTCCCAATCACTTCTCTCTCTCTCTCCAAACTTCATACCCAGAAGATTTTCAACCTAGATTAATCTTCTTCTCATTGGTAAGATCTTGTTTTTCTTTATTCTTCATGCATTTCATGCATTAGACCTAGGTTTTTGGGTTTTTTAAAATTTTTTGGGGTTTTTCAAAATTGATGAAGTTTTTGTGAAATTTTTGCGTAGGTTTTTGCTTCAATGAGTTTAAAATCATCATGCATTGCATCTCATGAGCATTTTAACTATATTGTCATGCATTATAGATGTGTGCTATATATGTTAAATTGTTGTGTGCTGTTAGGCTTGGATTGGGCTGAGCCTATGTTACTTTATATGTTGTATATCACATGCTCATGCATTTTTATGCATACATACCTTCAATTCTTTATATTCTTATATTGAACTGCTTGGTGCTTTTCTGTGTTAGGACATATGTGAATCATGTTAGGAATATATGTCAATATAGAATTGGCTAATCCTTTGACTAAACACATTTTTCTTGTAATTGGGTAGATCTAGGATGTGTTTAATGCTTCAAGGAACAAGGTTTCAAGTTCAAGTGTTAAAGCCATGTAAGTCTATCCAAGAATCAAGTGAAGAAGTGCTGGATTTTAAAGCTCAATAGCTAGCTTGACAACTAGTATCTATCGAGGCTTAAAAGGCTGTTCTAGCCTAAGGCTCGACAGCTGCTTGATAGATGGAGTATCTGTCGAGGTTTATGAAAATCAATTTTCCAAATTTGATTTCGCTCCAATCTGTGAATAGATGTTTGGCTTTCTTTTCTCATAACCCCAAACATATATAAAGATTATTTTAAGGGCCGTCATAGTTGATGCAACTTAATGCAAAAGTTTTTCACAAGCATATTGTGAACCGGAGACATATGCCCTAGTTCATCTTTCTATTCAAGAAGCTGTTGTGTTTGTACATCGTAGAGTTTTGTGACCAAGGAGCTTCGTGATCTTCATTGTGTTGTTGAACTGAAGAACTTTGCAACCAACATTCTTTTTCAAGTTAGTGATTAAGTCGCGTATTGGGATCCGCGCATCTAGTGGTTAGTCACGTACTGGGAGCCGTGCATCAAAAGGAGAGATTGTCACTATAGAACAAGTCCAATTGGGTATTGGGGTAAGGGTTCAACTGTAGGTTGGTATAAGGTATTGGGATTCCTTTACTTGTAACCGCTTGTTGTGATAAAAGTAGATTCTCGGGAGTGGTGACCTTAAATCACCTGATGGAGTTTTTGCCGTGTAGGTTTTCCCTATTTGTAAACAAATCACTGTGTCAATTTATTTTCCGCCGCATATTTAGTTATTTGGTGATTTGTTTGTGCTGCTACGCATATTGTATGATAATCTGATTAATTAATCAACTTGGCTAATTAATTGGTTAATTCATCATAAGGGGTCAATACATTCTTGGCCTATCAAAGGGTCATCCAGAGCATATTCCAAGCACAAGATTTCATGCATCAAAGAAGCAATATTGTATAGAAAAATACAATTAACCATATATCTTGTAAATTAAGTGCTAGTCCCAAATAAAAGCATAAGTGTAAAAAGATGTTCTTAAGTACAACCCTTTGTCTCAAACTAAATTCAACTGTTTGCTAAAGGAAAAAAAAAAGTAACAAAAAAGAGAAAGCAATGTGTTGTATGCCTATATGCCTTGACTGCAGGTAATCAATGGTGTCGCCTCTTCCTTGGCTGGTAGTTAGGAGTCGCCTCTGAATCCTCTTCATCATCATCACCGCTGCCCGGGTAGGCTGCCCCTCTAGGACCATACAAGTTCCTCAAATAATTGGTCACCTCTAGCTTGAATTCCCAACCAATTGGATGGTGGGCTGCAATTCAATGAAAGAAGGGTTAGTGACCGAACCAGAAAGAGAGAAATGGAAAAAAGAGAAAGAACAAAGGGAAGGAAGAACTCACCGCTTGGGTGTTGGGAGGAAAAGGATAGCCCATGACATTAGGATTACGGGGCATTGCACGCTTGTGAGCAAAGCCATTAGGGCCATAAGCATAGACCGTCCAAGAAAGATGTGGAGCGTTAATGAGCTCACCGGCAGCAAGCTCCTTTTGTTACAATTTTCCATCATTAGAAGTCATGACAAATGAGGCAAAGGAAAAATAAGAAAAGAAGAAGAGATTGAGTATATACCTGAGCTGTAAGGGAAGGCATGAGGTGGGTGATGTTGAACTCTTCATAGTCCAATCCCTCAAGAAGCTGCCCGGTGTAGGGAATGCCACTCCCCCATGAATTGTACTCGACATCAGTCATGGAGTGTGGGGGCAAGCATGAACTCAAGAGGATCCATCAGAATCTGTGGGTCATCCTTACCCACTAGTTGACACTGCAACCTTTCTGCCAAAAAGAGTGACCTCAATCCTGCTCTTTCAAAGGGTGGCTTCCAAGTTTGGAGAAGCAGGAAAGGGCTGGTCGGCCCAAAGAGTCCAGTTGATCTATAATGATACAAGGTTAGAAGAAGAGTATCCTAGAGGAAATGCATGAAGAAGCATGAAAATCTAGAACTCTTAAACTTACCACATCCGAAGTTAACCCAACAAGGTGGGCCCTCACTCGATTGAACTTCTTTAGATGTAGATCAATGCTTAGGGTTATGAGGCCATACCTAACAAACCACTACTGCAAAAAGAAGCACAAGCCATAGGTTAGATGCAAGATGACTGTTTGCAAGATGACAACTTGTAAGATGACAGTTTGCAAAATGACAATTTGCAAGATGACAGTTTGCAAGATGATACAGTTTGCAAGAGACTACAAGCTCCAAATGGAAATACAAGAAATGGGAAAAGAACTAAACTCAAGGAGCTTCCAAGCCATAAGCTGCCGCAAGGTGCCCCGGCTGAGAGTGTCAAAGGTAGAGTAAAGATAGGCGAGACTGTTAGGATATGTGCCCTTAAATCCTATTGTATGATGCTATGTATGACATTATGTATGACTTAATGTTATGATTAATAAAGTTGTTTTATTATTATCTAAAATAATGGTAACATGAATATTTGGACATTATCATATAGTCCATGAGATGCATAGTATGTGATTTAGTCATGGAAGATATAGATCACAGGTTCTTTGTAAACTCAGAATTATAATTCGTAGTCGGTGATGAAATTGGGCATTTCATCTGCGAAGACTATAACATATCAATTAAGATGATTTGTCTTGATCATGGAAGAAGAGACTTCTAGTTGATTTGCTGATATGTTTTAAGAGTTAAGACATATTGAACTGGACCACTGTGAGATTTATTATTCTCCTAACGACTGTCAAATGAATAATAAATCTCACGACTCCTATTTGCATGAACTCTTAATCCTGAGAGAATAATGGACCTGATCATGAAGTGTAGGTTGCTTTGATATATCAAGAGTGAGATCTAAAGTCACGATCAAAACCTCAGTATGTCGAGTAGCCACATTTAATGTTGATGGAACATATATTCTCAAGATGGAATTCATAATCTCTTAACGGAGATATAAAATATTCCATTGGAATAAGTTTAATGGGTTTGGTTATTTAGAGTGTTAGGCCTAACCACTTTAGTAAGGATATACTAAAGTATATATTTATGAAATTGGATTTCATAAATATATAATGAATAACTTAAAAGGATTAAACCGGGTACTTAAGGATTAAGATGTAGTAATTAACAAAGTGGCAGTTTACATTCATGATTTTGTATTACTATGAAAATTTTATGAAGGAGTTGCATGTATAATAAAGTCTTGGGATATAATTTATTAATAAGGCCTAGAGTGCAATTATATTTATATAGTGGTATTAAATATAATTAATGGTAACTTTGAGCTTGTCAAGAGTTGATAGAAAAGCCCAAGGCCCATTGGAGCTAGTGCCTTATTGGTCCCTTTTGGTCCCACTCCAAGCCACACACTAAAGCCCAATTGGAAAAGCCTAATAGGCCAGCCCAATTAGATAATCAGTTTGTTATAAAAGGAGAAACATACAGAATTTTTTTATAAGAAAAAAGAGACATCATTGTGAAGTGGTGTGTATGTGCGAGTGAAGCCACTCAATTATTCTCCCTTGAAAAATATTGAGAGACCACACTTCTTGGTCTTAAAGTAGATTGGAGTGAAGATTAAAAGTGTTCCGAAGTACTTCTATTCTTTTGTTTTGAATTTCACCGTACTAAGGTACGCAATCTTGTTCTTAAATTCTGAAATTTACATAGTGCATCTTATCAATCATGAGTGAAATAGATCCATTTTTGTTGCTTCTGCTGTGTGTTTTGTATGAGATACAAAACCAAATTTTCCAACAAAGACATGCTTGCCCCTAGTTGGCCCTCCGTGCATCTCCAAAGTATTGAAAGAGGGTCAACCACCTCAAGGACACCATTTTCCCACCATTGGCGAAGAGGTAAGCTCCCAACAAGTGTAGAAGGAATGCCTTAGCCATACGGAGGTGCTCCTCCGTAGTCCTCTGTGGGAGAAGCATGTAATCTGACACCAAGTCGAAGTAGGGGATGGCCTCAGTGGAGTACTTCCTCCTCAACATGTCAAGACCCAGCTGGATGCTCGACACGTCATCCAAGTTGATGATGGCCCCTTCGAAGTTAAGGCAGGTCATGCGATAGAAGTCATAGGGGGTCATCGTCATCCCCTGCTCAGTAATATGAAAGGTGTGGTGAGTAGTATCCCACCTCCTTTCAATAAGGCATTGCATCAAGGTAACACTCGCAGACCTTTTTGAAAGAAGGCCAATGATAGGCTCGAAGCTTGCTTCCCTGATATAGGCCCTAGTTTCGAGGGTGAGAAGGTTGTACCACTCCACCACCTTATTGGTGCTCCCCCTACCAGCATAAGGGGATGAGGACTGCAAAAGAAGAAGATAATATTAGATTCTTAATTCAAGCAAAAATGATAAGAATTGATGTTGTCAATGCAAGAATAAAGATAAAAAGAAGGATGCAGTGATGTTTAGATGCAAAAATGACAAAAAAAGGTGTTAGGATTGCATATAGAAGTGAAGCATTTGAAATAGAAGTGCAAAAGGGAGAGTAAAGCCTTTGCCAGGAGTCTCACGTACGCGGGTCAAAGCCCACGTATGCAAATAGGACCCTTTGTACGTAGGCCCATTCCTACATATGTAGAGCCTCAAGAACAGACTTGTGTACACAAGAATAGAGCTGCGTACGCATGAATCCAAGCTGCGTACACAAGCTCGAGCCCATGCACGCAGAAGTATAAATAGGAACAGTCTTTCAACATTTTCCAGCATATATCACACAAAATCATTCCTAAACATGTTCCTACCCCTCTTAATTTGTCAGGTTTTCGTCTAAACCCATCTTACGACAAAACCCAAGCATTTATATGACCAAAAAAACATCAAAACGGAAGATCAAAGAGAAACTTGAAAAATGAGAAAAGTTTGAAAAACTTATAGATTCAGCCATGGGAATATGATTCTTTAGCCGATATGTCAATGGTGGGGGCTCCATCAATCTCACTTCCCCACTCTAGCGGGTAAGGTGAAATGCATCAGAGGAAAGGACATAGGAGGACTTCTTGGCCTTAGGTGCCGTTGGAGAAGATGAAGAGAGTTTAGAGAGAAAATGAGAGAATGAGGGAGTTGAGAGAATGAGAGAATCAGAAGGTGTGAGGAAAAGATAGGAGAGGGAGGTTTTTGTAGAGAAAAAAAGAGAGGAAAAGTTATGAAGAATATGAAGAGATGAGAGAGATGAAGAGAATGAAGAAGAAAAAGAAACAGTTGGTAACCGTTGAGAAAAAAAATGAAAAGACGAGAACACACCTGATGGTTAAACTACGTGTAGTTTAGGCTTCACCACTAAACTACGTGTAGTTTAGTCATGAACAGTAAAAAAAAAAACAATCTTCTCTTTCACAAAAAGAAACAAACATCTCAAGATTGCCCCAATTGGGCATAAAATCATCAAGGACTCCCCAGTGAGCAGTAAAGGAAGCAGAATACTATTCACCCTAATTAGGCATGTACATCCTAAAACCATTTCCAACATATTGCATAAAATCAAAAACACTATCCCTAATAAGGAAGCAGATTATTCTTCCCCAACGAATCAAGCATGTCTAGAACATCATCCCCATGAAGGAAGAAGAAGATTCTTCCTCGATGGACCCAAGCATAGCTAAACAATCCCTAGTAAGGAAGCAGACGATTCTTTCCCAATGGATTAAGCATATTTAGAACATCATCCCTATGGAGGAGGCAGAAGATTCTTCCCCGATGGACCCGTGTATAGTTAATTAATCCCCAGCAAGGAAACAGAAGATTCTTCCCTAATGGATCAAGCATATCTAGAAGATTCTTCCCTGGTGAACCTAAGCATACTTAAACAATCCCCAGTGAGGAAGCGAAAGATTCTTCCCTAGTGGATCAAGTACACCTAAAAGCATCCTTATTGAGGAAGTAGAAGATTTTTCCCTAGTGGATCACACATCTACAAAGTTGCACTACTTCTCAGCGAGTTTCTCATCCCCAAGCAAGAGGCAGAAAATTCCTCTCCATACATACCTACTCCTCGGCAAGTTGTCACTAACCCTAGTGGGTCCAACAATCAAGACTACTCATGCACATATCTTTTGAGAATTGAACATGCAGGCATGGTAGAAAAAGGTAGAGATAGTGATAGAGAAAGAGACTAAGGTCAACCTGAGACAAGAGCCTCACCAAAAAGGTAAAGAAAGAAGCGAAGAAGGCAAGAGGAGCGAATCACCCAAAGAAGTTTGAGGCAAGAACCTCAGATGGACACCACAAAGATCGTATCCTTTTGTTTTTTGTGGGGTTAGCTCGTAAAGCACCCATGTTTGTTTTCTTTTTCCTTTTTAAGTGACTCAAGGATAGTGAGTCACTCGCCATTTGCTTGCAAGTGGCAAAACAGGTTCTGGGTTAGCGAACCTATCATTGCTCATTTCCCGAGCAACAAATGTGGGACTTCAGACATACGAATCCCATGCAGCTCTCTGGAGTTGCACCCCACCCCATGTATGTGTGATGCGTGTCGTATGTATGGGTTGGGCCCGAGTCGCAGGTCAAAACAAAATATTTTGTCTCTTATTATTTTGATTCCATTATCAAAGTTGACGAATAAAAAAAGGGGCATTTGTAGACACCACATTTTATACCCCTTATGACTTGGCCCCCTATCCCCATTGATGCTCAAACTCTAAGGTCCAAGGCCAGTTTAGAGCCCAATCAAATATCAAATTGACTTGGGGAGTGTTAAAATGGAAAATATAACATTTTAAATGAGCAAAAATCTATTTTTGGAAATAAGAGACCAAAGTGGCCCTCAGCCCACGTACGTGGGCAGTGGCTTGCGTACGTGGGCCAAAGCATGCGTACACAAACACACTTCTACCTATGCAACTAGGGTTTCAGAAGCATAAAAAATGAAAGTTTTTTGCAATAATAGCTGAGGTTTGGAATGAATCCCACATCGTCTAGGAGCTGTTCCAAACCCCATTTTTTTCCACTATATAAAGCATTACACGGTACATTTTCAAAACTTACAGAAATTATGATTTCACCAAAACAAAGGATTGTCTTCAGACAGGCATTGTGGGGTACTGAACACCTTTCCCACACGTAACCAGACTTTGAACTCAAGAATCAATATTTTTTGCCCATCCATATTAGATTAGGAAAAACTACATTTTTCTTAACCTAAGATCGGTAATAAAATCAAATAGAGTCAGGTGACCAATTACACCTTAGACAAAAAAACCCAATGATTGGTGGCGACTTCACTTACCCTTGGTAATTTTCATAAAATCGATTCATATTCCAGTCACACACCCGAGGTGCGACACACCTTCACAGCACGTGCAATGCGCGCGAGCGTCGTTGGGATGGGTGGTCAAGCAGCTGTAAGGTGTCAACTGGGTTCATCAAACCTATGCACCAAGCTGAGTGGGTAGCCAATGTGATGTCGATACCTAAAAAGGATGGAAATGTTAGAATGTTTGAAGACTTTATAGACCTAAGTAAGGCTTATCCCAAAGATGACTTCCCTTTACCCCACTTAGATGTCTTAGTGGATAACACTGCTGGTAGTGCTTTGATGTTTTTCATGGATGTTTCTCCGAATTTGACCAAATCAAGGTAGCTCTTGAGGACATGACCAAAACCACCGTCACCATAGAATGGGGACGGTGTTAATGCCATTCAAACTGAAGAATGTAAGACCAACCTATCAAAGGATGGCCATAATCCTGTTACATGGTATGATGCACAATGAGGTAGAGGTGTACGTTGGTGACATGATAGTGAAGTCTAGAGATATAGTGCCACAAGCTTAGGTTGAACCCCCAAAAGTGCACCTTTGGAGTAACCTTGAAATTATTAGGCTTTCTAGTAAGTGATAGAGAGATAAAGGTCGATTCGTCAACTATTAAAGTCATTTTAGACATGCCTCCACCTAAGAATGAGAAGGAGATAAGGAGATTCCTAGGTCGACTACAATACATCAGCCGATTTATTGCCAAACTCACTTCTACTGGTGAACTAATCTTTAAGCTTTTAAGAAAGAATGAACCCCATACATGGAACGATGAGTGTAAAAAAGCCTTTGAGACCATTAAGGAATACCTTCTCAATCCATTTGTCTTGGTACCTCCAGAACCCAGCAAACCTTTACTCCTTTACCTCTCGATCATAGAAGATGTTGTAGGAAGCATGTTGGCCCAAAAAGACGATGGTAAGGATGAGATAGCCATGTACTACCTAAGCAAAAGGTTGCACGATTATGAAACTAGGTACACACACCCATAGAGAAATCCTGTTTTGCTCTTGAGTGGGCCCTACAAAAATTGAGACAAGTCATCCTACCATTCCAAGTTGGAAAGTCGCCCGAATGGACCCCCTTAAATACTTATTTGAAAAACCCACCTTGAGTGGAAAGTTGTCAAGATGGTTGATCCTTTTGGCTGAGTTTGATTTGAAGTACATAGCTAGAAAGACCATCAAAAGGAGTTTCATATAAGACTTTTGTTCAGAGAACCCTATGGAAGAAAAGGGTTGCGAGGAAAACTTCCTTGATGAGGACATTTTGAACATAGAACTTGGAGCATGGAAGATATATTTCAATGGAGTAGTGAATCATTATGGAAATGGAAGAGGAGTTCTATTGATTACTCCCAATAGATCACATGTACCCATGGCTGTCAAGTTGAACTTTAAGGCAACCAATGATATGGCAGAATATAAGGCTTGCATCTTTGTGGGTGCAAGCACCCGCGACCAGCTTTGGATTTCCCTAAATCCAAGGGAAGTACGTCTTGGCCTAGCGTGGACCATAGTAGATGAGTGTAAATGGAGTCGCCACCTAGATTAGGTTAGGAACCATTGTAGACATCTCATTTTGTTCCCATTAATAACTTTTGGTCTCCAACCCTAATGATGAGCTTGAAATATGTCAACCAAGGGCAATTAAAGAGTTCACAATAGTTTAGAAGTAATCATAACTCAAAAGTTGTAGACATCTCATTTTGTACCCATTAATAAATTTTGGTCTCCAACCTTAATTATGAACATGAAATATGTCAACCAAGGGCAAATAAAGAGTTTACAATAGTTTGGAAGTAATCACAACTCAAGAGTTCTCAAATAGCTTTGAAATCGATACTGAAAAATGACCTTTGCTCACTATTTTGACCATAACTTTTGATTCACAAAAAATTTTAGAGTTAGAGTTATTGCATTGGAAATTATACATCTTGGGCTTCAATTTGAGTACAAAATTTTCCTAATTTGGATTTATATTGAGTGAGTTATGATTTTTTGAAGTCAGGCCATTAGAGTTGTCAGGAATTAGGGTATGCGTACGCATGAATCAAGTGTACGTGCGCATAAACGAAAGATACATACGCATACTCATTTTCTGGGTAGTAGTTCAGTTTTAGGGGCCTAAAACATCATTTTTTGACATAGGTCGGCCCTTAGACCCTTCAAAATGTCCAAAGACATCTAAAAAGCCCTGGAAACCCTAATTTTAACTTATAAATACTCACCTTATGTCTCCAATGAAAACTATAGCTAGAGAGAGTTTATTTTTGCCTCCATCTTCTCTAAAGCCTAGTTCATCTTTTTTAAATTCCCACACAGGCTTGAGCACATTTTTTAATCATCAAAAAATTGCCCTTTAGTTAGTTCTAAAAATAGAAACTATTTTCCCAATTCGTTTTCTCAAAACCTTTTTCAATTAACTTTTTTCTTGAGTTGTGATTCCTAAAAAATATTGTGATATTTAATTCCTTTGTTCTATCAATCCAATCTTTATGTTGTAGACACTAAGGGGTCGGTTAAATAATCTCAAACTCATAATCTCAAGCAAGGTGAGTGTTCTTTCCATGAACTCCTCATTTGTTTAATAGGGCTCACATGAGTTTCTTAACATAGTTTTTTATAATTGGTTTTTTTTTTGGTTTGATGTTTTTATTTATGTTTGATATGTTTTAATCTGATTTTAGGTTGTTTATAATCTGTTTTGATTGTTCTTGTTATATTATTTTATTTTTATGTAAGTTTGACATGATTATTTTTTTAATGTTAGTTTAGTTTGCTATTTGATTTATTATGTTTATTTATTTATATTGATGTTTTGCTTTATTTTCTTTATGTTAGTTTAGTGTTTAGGGTTTCTAACATGCTTATTTGATCTCACATGCTATATTTTTGTTTGATTAAATCTATAAAAATGTATTTTTTCGAATCTGTGCTAAAGGATGCATATGCATCATGGAGTATACGTGCACATGGTTTCAGCCATGCATATGCATGGTTGAGTATGCCTACGCATCTCGAACCCAGATTATGGCAAAATCTTGTTTTTATATAATTAATCATTTTTAACATGTTATTTGAATATGTTTAACTCTATTTAGGTTAATTAATTGTGTTTAATTATTTTCCATGTTTGTTTAAGTCTTTTTGTCATGTTTGTTTTATTTGATATTTTTTTTCCTTTTGTGTTTACTTCATTGTCAACTTTCCATGTTTAATTTATTTGTTTGAGTGTGTTTTATTTGTGGTATGATCTTTAACATGTTGTGTGTGTTATTTTATTTAAGTGCATGATGTATGTTTAGGTTAAGGATTAGGGCTCTTTTAATAACTTCTTTATCTAAATATGTTCTAGCAACACATAATGGAGTTCGTCCCATAAGCCTGTGTACAAAAAGGGCCCAATCCTTTATTGGGCCCTAAGCATAACATATCACCACGCGGCACACGGGTCCGAACAGTCCCTCACAAACTGGGTCGGGCCGGACAATATTGGGCTCCCAAATGAGTTGGTATTGCTGACGGGAACTCCGTTACCCACAGTATTCTTTCATTATCGCTTGGTCGGTAGGTTCACCGACCATAGTGTAGTAATTAGTATTGCCATAAGTGTTTGTTCACGGGGGAGCATGACGTTCGGATCGGCCGGCAAAACACCCATGAAGTCGTTGCCGTGCAGAACACAGCAACGAAGAGCAAGTTCCCAAGCCACTTTGCCGCTCAACTACCAAATTCCCACTTAACAACGATAACATTGGACCCTCTCTTCCACTATTGATTGGAATAATCATAACACCTCCACCCAGTGAAAGCTATAAATAAGAGAGAGCTGTGAAGAAGAAGAGGGCTAGAGAGGAGAGAGAAGAAAGAGGTACGGAGAGAGAGGAAATTGATGAAGGGAGAACAAATTGATCGGGAAGTAAGTGAGCGAAATGGGCCTCAACGTGTTGAGCTTCCCATTGTAGGAAAAACAAAGCCCACGCCACAAATAAATTGAGCCCAAGAGAGAGAGTCTGGCACCATAAGCTCTCTCGTGGTATGCACAACAGCATTTAGATCTGCTCAAAGAGTTCAGAGACACCGCACTAATACAGCTTGCCGGGTATCAGCAGAAGATGGCTCGCCGCTACAACCAAAAGATAAGGACGAGAGAGTTCGGTGCAGGGGACTTAGTTCTGCGACGAACTGTGGGTAACATGCGTGATACCAACGCCGGGAAGCTGGCTGCAGCCTGGGAAGGACCGTACAGGGTCATCGCAATAGCTGGGGAGGGGGCTTATTATTTAGAGAGCTTAGACGAGAAACCACTTCCTCGGCCATGGAACGTTCATAACCTGAAGAAATTTTATTGTTGAGGAATTCTAGAAGAAACTATGAATCCATTTGTTATCCTGTGTTCATTTTTATTTATTGTGGTCACAGGAATGCATAGTTGGCGCAGTGTTGTCTGCCGGTAAACTCCTTATATAAGGACAGAAACCTGTCCCCGGTTCGATCACAGTCACCGGACAGGTGGAAACCTAATAGTAAAACTTATAAGGACAGAAACCTGTCCCCGGTTCGATCACAGTCACTGGACAGGTGGAAACCTAATAGTAAAACTTATAAGGACAGAAACCTGTCCCCGGTTCGATCACAGTCACCGGACGGGTGGAAACCTAATAGAAGGACTAATTAGGACAGAAACCTGTCCTCGGTTCGATCACAATCACCGGGCAGGTGGAAACCTAAAAGTAAGACTAATAAGGACAGAAACCTGTCCCCGGTTCGACCACAGTCACTGGACAGGTGGAAACCTAATAGTAAAACTTATAAGGACAGAAACCTGTCCCCGGTTCGATCACAGTCACCGGGCAGGTGGAAACCTAAAAGTAAAACTTATAAGGACAGAAACCTGTCCCCGGTTCGATCACAATCACCGGGCAGGTGGAAACCTAAAAGTAAGACTAATAAGGACGGAAACCTGTCCCCGGTTCGACCACAGTCACCGGACGGGTGGAAACCTAATAGTAAAACTTATAAGGACAGAAACCTGTCCCCGGTTCGATCACAGTCACCGGGTAGGTGGAAACCTAAAAGTAAAACTTATAAGGACAGAAACCTGTCCCCGGTTCGATCACAGTCACCGGGTAAGTGGAAACCTAAAAGTCAAACTTATAAGGACAGAAACCTGACCCCGGTTCGATGACATTCACCGGACAGGTGGGAACCAAAAAAGTAAAACTTATAATGACAGAGGCCTGTCCTTGGTTCGACCATTTTTACCGGACAAGGGGAAACCTAGAAAGTAAAATCTGATAAAAACCTATCCCCGGTTCAACCCCCGTTACCGGGTAGTTTACATTCACAACTTAGTCAACACACAAATGGTCGGTCGAGCAATTTTGACCTACGTTATGAAGTAATCAAGTTAAAGTCGAAAGGTTCAGGTGAATTAAATAAGTACCAGCATACAACAACTAAATTGGGCATTTCAATAACTAAACAAACCAGAACAGGACATGACATAAAACCAAAGAGCGAATGTTGTTAGAACGCCACAACCCGGCGTCTAGGCAAATAGCACAAAATAACGATAGTAATAATTTTAAACTTGTTCCGGCACCACAGCCCGGTGCCTAGGCAAATTAAGCAGATCAATATTAACACCTAGATTACCAACAGGGAGGGAAAAAGTAAAAACATTAACAAACTTAAGTCACAGGGCAGAGTGGAGAGGACGGAGATTGGCCTGCCGCATCTTGTCCTCGGTTCTCCTCGATGGGTGGTTGCAAAGGCTCTTCATTACCGAGAGCATTAAGGGTGCTGGATACTTCTAGATCGAGGTCCTCAACATGAGTATCTATGGCTCGGACCAGCTCCCTCATGCTCGGGGTGTCCTCATCAGCAGGAATTGCTTGGCTCTGGACAGGGTTGGGAGGAGTTGGTCAAGGAATGTTCTCTGAGATACAGAGTGGGGAGTCCCCGGGCACACCAGCTACTCGAAGGGCGGCCAGCCAACCTTCTTCGAAACCGTGAGCCCTAGCCTGCAAAACGACAGGCTCCATGGAATTCTCGGCGTCCGTAAAGCCTTCGTTATACCATTTTTCTTCACATGCTTCCAAGGTCGCCTTGAGGTCGGCCACCTCATCAGCATGTGCCATTGCTAGGCTCTCAGCTTGTGCCAGTTTCAACTCTGACTCACTTAGCTTCCCCTCCAGCTCGGCTACCCTTCTCTCTGCTTGCTGCTTAGCCTTCTCTTCAGATCGTGCCCTTCTCTCAGCATTCTCGGCCGCTGTGGACTTCTCCCGAGCCGTCTCAGCAGCCATCTCTCTGAGCGCCTTCTCCCGCTCGGCATCCTCGGCTAGCTTATTCATTCTCTCCCCAAGCACATGGGTAATCTGGGCGGCCTGCAACACAGCATCGGCAAATTCATAATGAAATAAAAATATGAGTACACATCAGTCAAGTTAACAGAAAACATGGATGAGAAAGTTCACCGCTATGGTATGCCATTGGAGCCGCTTGGCTATGGACTCTTCAGTGCCATCCCGGAAAAACTGGACGTCCTCGGGCAGCATCAGGCCACTGGCCAAGCTGTGAGCTACTCGGCCACCCTCCCCCTATGCCCAAAGCCGTAGGCTTGCTGTGGTCGGCAGGGGCTCGTTTCCCAGCATGAATGTGGGCTGCCAACTGGATGTTTGCCTGGAGGAAGAAGCCCGTCCGGAAACTCCACGAATGGCCGGCTGGGTAATACCAGCGGTCTCGCGAATCACTATCCCGCCTGATGGGCGGGGAGGGGTTTTGGAGGAAGCATCACCTTGTCTTCCGGGGGGGGGGGGTCCTCAACACGCTGTTTCTTCTTTTATCTAGTGGGCAGAGGAGGAGGGGAACGGTCTCGAACCCGGGTCTGTTGCTGTTGACCGGGCTGACGTGAGCCGGGTAAAAAACGATCAACCGTAAGTACCTTCCTTGTAACCATCTCGGCAGCTGGCGCGGTTTGGGGTACCTCGGACTCAACATTGTCCTGATTAATTGGAATGTGGGCTCGCTCCCTTAGCAACTGGGGCACTCTCTCGGCAGACTCGTCCCGAGCTGGGGGAATATCGTCGACTGTTGTGAAACGTGGTCCGATATCTCGGGCTTCTCCAACAGTTAAGGAGGGGGGCAAGAAGTTGGAGTGCCGAACGTCTATATAAGAGAGCAGGGGACTATCTACCAAGAGAGCCTGAGAGAATGGTTGCCAAGTTCGGTAGACGGGTGTACAGCCCAAAATTAGATGCGACGCCCAGAGTTGCCCGTCTGTGTGTACGAAAATTTCGGACCTTAGCACGAAATTGAGGTCCCTCACATGCACTGATCTAATGTCCGGTGTGAACACTCTTCCGTCTGTAAAAGAAGGAGACACTAAATCAGACCCCATTACAAACGAGGCAAAAATGAAAAACAAGGAGAAGATAAAATGACGATAATAATAATAAGGGGAAAAATTAGGGGGAGGTTAATGTGTGGTACGAACCAACTTCGCGCCGAGAAAGGGGGCAGGGAGCATCATCGGCAAACCAGTTGCCGCTCACCCGGACAAACTCCCCGGCGAAATTTCTATTAGAATCGGGTAGGCAGGAGATCAGCCGTACCCTCATGTCTCTGACCTTCAAATAATAGTTGGTCCTCTTATTTCCACACAAGCTATACATGTGGTTTATGTCATTATGATCCAGTTGTAGACCATAAATCTGGTTCAATTGGTCAACACAACTAACTACCCGGTAAAAGTTGGGAGGAAGTTAAATCCATAAAACCTAAGGGTTCTAAGTAAAAGGAGGTTCACGGGAAACCTAACCCCGCCCTCTAGAATGGCCATTAAAGGGAAAAAAGCAACGTTGGGTCCTCTATGTAGAGCAATTTCGCTCTAGTGACAATACGCGACATTCACATCCTCTGGGATGTTGAAGGTCTGCCTAAAGGAGGCTAAAGATGCTTCGGTGTTCAACAAATGAGCAAAACCCATTCTAAAAAGTATGGAAACTAAGAATGGAAGCTAAAGGAAGAGATAAAAATAGGAAGGAGAGGCAGAGAACTTACTTGGGACTCTAGGAAAGGGGTGTTCTGGGCTAGGAAATGACCACTCAGATGAATGCTCGGCAGAGAGGGAATTCAGGAATTAAGGGAAACAAAAGTATTGGAACGACTTAGAATGGATTATTTATAGGTGTAAGAAAAGCAGTGATGAGCATCATTTAATGAAGAGGGAAGGAGCGGGAAAAGCAGCAGCTTTTCATTTGTAACGCCTCGGTTCACGAACCGTCAGGCAATAATGATAGATAGAGCAGCAGGCTGGAGTGACGCGCCTTTTCAGGGCACATTAAAGTTTTGCTTACTAACCTTTCAGTATCAAACTTCTTCGCCTTCAACGGCAAAAACAGCACTCGGGTTACCTTGATTCGTCCCCGGCAAGCGGATACTAATCAAGAGGGGGCTATTGTACGGTCAGGGCCCAATCCTTTATTGGGCCCCAAGCATAACATATCACCACGCGGCACACGGGTCCGAACAGTCCCTCACAAACTGGGTCGGGCCGGACAATATTGGGCTCCCAAATGGGTTGGTATTGCTGACGGGAACTCCGTTGCCCACAGTATTCTTTCATTATCGCTTGGTCGGTAGGTTGACCGACCATAGTGTAGTAATTAGTATTGCCATAAGTGTTTGTTCACGGGGGATCATGACGTTCGGATCGGCCGGCAAAACACCCATGAAGTCGTTGCCGTGCAGAACACAGCAACAAAGAGCAAGTTCCCAAGCCACTTTGCCGCTCAACTACCAGATTCCCACTTAACAACGATAACATTGGACCCTCTCTTCCACTATTGATTGGAATAATCATAACACCTCCACCCAGTGAAAGCTATAAATAAGAGAGTGCTGTGAAGAAGAAGAGGGCTGGAGAGGAGAGAGAAGAAAGAGGTACGGAGAGAGAGGAAATTGATGAAGGGAGAACAAATTGATTGGGAAGTAAGTGAGCGAAATGGGCCTTAACGTGTTGAGCTTCCCATTGTAGGAAAAACAAAGCCCACGCCACAAATAAATTGAGCCCAAGAGAGAGAGTCTGGCACCATAAGCTCTCTCGTGGTATGCACAGCCTGGCAGTCATGGGTGCCTAACACCTTCCCAAGTCGTACCCAAACTCCAGACCCATAATATGGAATGCAGATCTAGTATGTAAGTGATTGGCCCGAAATGCTCAATATGATTCCTAGACCTAATCTAGGTGACGACTCCATTTTTAACACTCTGCCACGGTCCACCCCAAGGCCGAGGCGTACTTACTTGCACTTACAACCATATATATAGCACCCTTGTGAAAGGACTGATCTTTACTAGAGCACATGTCTTGAATTTAGGTGTGGAATGGGAAGGGGTTAGGCACCCAACCCCACCTAACCTGTGGGTCGATCTCCACTCATTGTGTTCCAAATCATAATCTCGTTAATGGCTCATTTAACATGTCATTATAACTCACTCACTCACTCACTCACTCACACACACACACACACACACACACAATAACATGCATCTAAACCAAGTAAACATGGTGTTGGAAAAATACATGTTTGTATTGCATATAAAACATACGCAGTAGAAAATTAACAGGTCTACTTCATTCGTAATTGATAACATGTATTATGTAAGTTTCAGAATTTAAGAACAAGAAAGTGCACCTTGGTTCGGTGAAATTCAAAACAAAAGATTAGAAGTACTTGGGAACACTCTTGTAAGATTTTAATGAAAACACTTATGAAAAGACTTATGAAATTCTGTATGTTTCTCTCCTTATATATAACTGATTATCTAATTAGGCTAGCCTTTTGGGGCATTCGAATTGGGTTCTAGTATATGGCTTGGAGTGGGACCAAAATGGAACAAATAAGACTCTAGCTCCAATAAGTCTTGAGCTTTTCAGTTAACTCTTGACAAGTCCAAAGTTATCATTAATTATATTCAATACCACTATATGAATATAATTGCACTCTAGGCCTTATTAATAAATTATATCCCAAGACTTTATTATACATGCAACCCCTTCATTAAAATATTCATAGTAATACAAAGTCATGAATATAGATTGCCACTTTAAAGATTACTACATCTTAATTTTTAAGCACCCGGTTTAATCCTTTACGTTATTCATCATATATTTATGAAATCCAATTCCATAAATATATACTTTAGTAACTCCTTACTAAAGTGGTTGGGCCCAACACTCTGAATAATCAAACCCATTAAACTTATTTCAAGGGAATATTTTATATTTCCGTTAAGAGATTATGAATTCCATCTTGAGAATATATGTTCTATCAACACTATGTGTGGCTGCCTAACATACTGATGTTTTGATCGTGATTTATAGATCTCACTCCTGATATATCAAAGTGACCTACACCTCATGATCAGATCCATTATTCTCTCAGGATTTATAGTTGGTTTAAATAGAAGTTATGAGATTTATTATTCATTTGACTGTCGTTAGGAGAATAATAAATCTCACAGTAGTCCAGTTCAATATGTCTTAACTCTTAAAACATATCAACATATCAACTAGAAGTCTCCACTTCCATGATCAATACAAATCATCTTAGTTGATATGTTATAGTCTTCGCAGATGAAATGTCCAATTTCATCACCGACTACGAACTAAAATTCTGAGTTTACAAAGAACTTGTGATTTATATCTTCTGTGACTTTTCACATAAATCACATACTATGCATCTTATGGACTATCTCATGAACTAAGATAATGTCTTATTAGTTCATTATAGATAGTCTCATATAATTAAACAATTTAATTATTTATGACATGCCAATAAATTGGATTTTAGGGCATAAACTCGAACAATCCCCCACTTTCCCTCAAAGACAATTTACCATATATCCGACAATTATCTCCCTTTAGAGTAATTCATAGTCACTCTAAGGCAAGATTTGGACACAAGTTACAGTCAAATTTATTGCATAAATTATCTTTTCTACTACTACTTCTAAGTCACTCTAAGTATTATCTCTCTAATGAGAAAATACTTACACTTAATGTGTATCTTCACCACCTAGGATGAACACATATCTTGAAGTCCAACTTCATGACTCACAATCAAACTACAAGTTAGTATTTGTATATCCAGTAAAAATCAAAACCTCACTTTGGTGGACAAGCATATAATCCTTTATTCTCCTAAGATATTTGAGTATATGCTTTACTCCCACTAAATTAAGTGATCTTAGATGCAATTAATATTTGTTTACCATGCCCATCGCCGAATAGATATTTAGCCTAGTATATAACATAGCATAAAGACTTCCTATTGATATGGTATAAGGAACCGTCTTAATATGCTCTTCCTTTTATATATCTTAGGACTATAGTCCTTTATAAAGGAACTTCAAACTTAAAAGGAAAGAATCATTTCTTGAAGTATTACATGCTATACTTGGCTAGAATCTAATCTATTTAAGCAGTTTGAAACATACAGAATTTTGTAAGTGAATAAAATGGTTTGTATGTGAGAGTTGGACACTCTCTTATTCTCCCATGAACACATACATATAAACTGATTGAGAGACCACACTTCTTAGGCACAAGTGGAATTGAAGTGAGTATTAAGAGTGTTCCCAAGTATTTCTTATCTTTGGTTTTGAATTTCACCGCACCAAGGTAAACTCCCTTGTTCTTATTTTCTGAAATTTACATAGTACATGTTATCAATTGCGAATGAAGTAGATCTGTTAATTTTTAGCTGCGTATGTCTTGTATGCGATACAAACATGTATTTTTCCAACACCATTGTCGGTTCATAGTAGTATGAAATATATACTTTATCTTTGCTTTGAGCTTAGCATTCCATGTGGAAAGTATTTATTTCATGGTACTACAAGATTGAACTTCCTAGTTTATAGTGGTTTGATTAAACACATTATCTTAGCCTTGAGCTTTGCATTCCATGCAGAGGGTGTTTTGTATCATGGTACTACAAGATAAACCCGTTAAGAGAAATGAAAGGTGGCTGCACATGATTCTAGACAATGGAATATACTAGACTAAACATTATAGTATCCTCTATGCTGAGTTCTTACTATTATTATTTAGAAGCTAAATATATAATGTCATATTATTAGTGTTTGATAAGAGTTATTATGATAGCACTAATAATGAGACTAGTTCTCAATCAATCATAGTATTTAATGTTCACTCTATGTTGAGGGATATTAAATATAGGACTGGGTTGTCGTTGCATATTTTATATTTTAGTTTTATTATGGTTCCATACAATATGTTTATATGCTAAATTGATAATGTCTAGTTTACTTATTATATCCATGTTTATCGTTTTCAAATTTAATCATGGCATCTTTTAGCCCACTTGTCGCTATTCTTAATCAAAACAAATTGACTGGATCTAACTATGTTGACTGTAAAAGAAATTTGGACATTGTTCTTACTGAAGAGCACAAATATGTGCTTACTCAACCATGTCCTAACTTTCCATCATTAGATGTTCCTCCTGAGGAAAAACAACAATATGATCGTTGGTAGAAATCTAATGAGATGGCCAAGTGTTATATCCTAGCATCTATCTTAAATGTTCTACAGCATTAAATGCAGGATGCAGGACTAGCTTCGGACATAATGTTAATTCTGAAGGAGATGTTTGGTGAGCAAGGTTGTTTTGCTAGGCAAGAAACTATGAGGCAAATTTATAATACCAAAATGACTGAAGATACTTTAGTGAGGGAGCATTGTCTTAAGATGATCTCCAATCTGAATACACTAGAAGTTTTAGGTGCTGATGTTGATGGAGAATCCCAAGTGAATATGACATAGATGCATGAACATGTGAATGCATGTTCATGGCATCAAAACAAGAAAATAAAGATAAGCCCTAATTTAAGATATGAAAGGCAAACAAACAAACAAACATGTGAAATAGAAGCTCAAAAGCTACGGATATATAAAAAGGATCTAAAACAGAAGCATTACATGTGAAATAAGAAACAAAATCAGAAAAACTTGGGTTAGGGTTTCTGGGTAGGATCATGCGCATGCATGAACAAGCCTGCATGTGCATACTTCAGCCTGTGCACGCAGCTAGGATTATGTGTACGTGGGGTTCAGCCCAGAAACCCTAGCAACATACAAAATAGAGCAAAACTTCCAAACAAGAATTCTAACAACCTAACATGCTTTAAAACATAAAGACTACAAGAACCTAAACTATATAAACATATTTAAAAATAAAACAAGCAAAGAAGAAAACAAAGACAGAATTAAACCAAAGAAAATAAAAGAAAAAGCTTAGAACTAATACCTCGAAGCAAAAGCTTCAAGCTTGATTTTTACCGTTCCCCTCAGTCAAATCTATTCACAATCAACAAAAAGAGTGATTAGCAATCTTAAACTCAAAGATCAAGGCTAGAAAAGGCCATAATCAAAAGAAAATTAACTTAAGGATGTTTTGTGAAAAACTCCCTCCTTGATTCACAATTTCTAGTGAATCTTAGTGTTTTCCCTTAGGATTTTTGTGTCTTTTGAAAAGGTACCATGTATGTCTATTTATATTACTGCTCCTAGACAATGTGAGATTCATTCCAAACCTCAGTCTTTAATGTAGAAAACTTGCCTTTCATAGTTTCTAAAACCCTACATACACGCGCAGGATCATGCCTGCGTGCACATGCACCATGGCTGCGCCTGCAGGTTGATTCCTACGTGCGCATGCTGAGGGCTTTCTTTGCCTTATTTTTCCAAAAATAGATTTATTTGCTCATTAAAAGCTATATTTTTCATTTCAATGTTTCTCAAGTCAATTTAATATCTGATAGCTCTAAACCAACCTTGGGTCTTAGAATTTCAGCATCATTAGGGAACGGGGGCCCAAGTCGTAAGGGGTACAAATTGCTGTGTCTACAACCTCCAATCAAGAAGACATATGGAGGAGGAGTAGCTACTTTTAAGGCACCTAATCCCGTGAATGTAAGTGACATCATACCTCAACAAACCTTAGCTTACCCAAGCTTCACAAAGAAAACCCGCTAAGAATTTTCTAACCTAGGAATGACCCTCGCCCAAGTAGATGAAAATTTTTCTTCCAAAGGTTTCATCAAACCTCTAGATCCCACACTTATGCCTAATCTAGTACCTCCCACTTGGAACCTTAATGAATATTGCCACTTCCACCAAAAATTCGGCCATAAAATCGATAATTGTTTCCGCCTCAAGCACAAAAAACAAGACCTCGTAGACAATGGAACCCTCCCAAATCCCAACATCATCACCAAGCCTAGCATTAGGAAGAACCCCTTACATAATTTTCACCAAGTTCCTCCTTCATATCAGAATTGGGTGAATATAGATGAGATCAGATGGGATTGTTTGAAATTAATAGAGACCATAGAAGTTAACGTGGTAGAAGTCCAAGGGATATGGGATGAAAAGGATGAGATTTTGAAGAATGCGGTGGCTGTGTGGGGGATACTTCCTAAAGGGATAACCAAATTAAAGAAAAGGATCGTAGAGGAAAATGTGCAAACTTTACTAGGAGTGGGAAAGCACTACAAGCCATCCTTTTTGGAAAAGGATCATCTTGGTAGGGACATAAGAGAAGAGTCTAAGCCCATAGAGCCTAGAGGAAAAGAAGAGAAAGAGGAGGAAGATAAAGTTTTGACTTAATTGAAGAAGACCCAAGCCCACGTATCTATTGGAAAATCTGGTTTTGCAACTCATACAAAACACACAACAGAAGCAACAATAATGGATTTACTTCATTTATAAGAGATGACGTGTAACCTTGAATTCTAGAACAAAGAATAGAAAGCGTACCTTGATGCAGTGAAATTCAAAACCAAGACTTGAGAATACCTCTAATCTTTATCTCAATTCCACATAGTGCCCAAGAAGTGTAGCCTTTCAATCAGTTTACATGTATGTGTTTAAGGGAGAATAAGAGAGTGGCTCACACTCATATTCACATCATTTCTATCTTCACACTTATGAAAATTCTGTATGTTTCTCTCCTTATACATAACTGATTATCTAATTGGGTTAACCTTTTGGGCCTACCCAATTGGGCATTAGTTTATGGCTTGAAATGGGACTAAAGGGAACAAATAAGACTCTAGCTCCAATGGGCCTTGGGCTTTTCTGTCAACTCTTGACAAGTCCAAAGTTACCATTAATTATATTTAATACCACTATATAAATATAATTGCACTCTAGGCCTTATTTATAAATTATATCCCAAGACTCTAATGATATCATTTACCCCTCCGTGAAATATCCATAGTGAACAAAGTCATAATAAACTGTCACTTTATAAACAACTATTTTATCCTTGAGTACTCGGTTTAATCTTTTAGTTATTCACATTTATTGAAATCCGATTTCAATAAATGTAAGCTTTAGTAACTCCTTACTAAAGTGGGCGCCTTAAATAACCAGTTCCCATTAAACTTATCTCAAGGGGATATTACGTGTCTCTATAAAAAGAGATTATGGATTCCATCTTGAGAATATGTGTTCCCTCAACATTACATGTGGTTATCCAACACACTGAGGTTTTGACCATGAGTATTAGATCTCACTCCTGATATATCAAAGTAACCTACTTTTCATGATCGGGTTCACTATCCTTTCAGGATTGAGAGTCTATGAAATTAGAAGTCGTGAGATTAATTATTCAGGTGACAGTTGTTAATTGAATAATTAATCTCACAACAGTCCAGTTCAATATGTCTTAACTCTTAAGACACATCAACACATCAACTGATTCTAAAAAAAAAAAAAAGTCAACTAGAAGTCTTCACATCCATGATCAAGACAAATCATCTTAGTTGATGTGTTGTAGTCTTTGCAGATGAAACGCCCAATTTTATCACTAACTACGAACTACGATTTGAGTTTACAAGGAACTAGTGATTTATATCTTCTGTGACTAAATCACATAAATTACATACAATGCATCTCAAGGACTATGATAATGTCCCATTAGTTCATTTATATATAGTCTCACATAATTAAACAATTTAATTATTTATGACATGTCAATAAATTGGATTTTAGGGCATAAACCCCAACAATATCTGTATGGAGCTTGCTAAAAGCTTCTCACAAACATCGTATTGCTCGCTTGGATGCCTTGAATGGGAAGGTGTAGACACTCGATTTTGCACCCATGGTTTAATCAAGGAGAATGATGAGAATGACCATCCATGTATCCTAAAAATCATAATTGCATCACATGCATCAATTTGTTCTTGCATTACATACATCATTTTGTGTTTGTATTACATGCATATGTCATTCATTACATATTATAACAATGATCTTGAGATTCTAACGATCACAACGGTGCATCTAGTTTCTAAATCAAACCATTGGATTGAAAGATATCGCATGATCAAGTTTACATGGTCCATGTGCATTGTGTCTAGGAAGAGTTGGCCACACACGATTAATTTAAATTAATTCTGATTGGTTAAACAATTAAAACTAATTAGATAATTTGATGATTGATTGATAATTAGTGTCTAAAGTAGGATTGCATGCATAGGAATAAAAGGGATGATTGGATAACAATAAAATTATGGATAATCTGAACTTTATCAAGATTTATTTGAAAGGATTTATCCACAAGATAATTGTTCAAGATAATTGTTCTTAAAAAGCCTGAATTATTCAGAAAAAAGATAAAAAAAATCATAGACAGAGGATGAAAACATGTCTAAATACAAAGACTGGTCAAAAAACCCTAGAAGGAGAGTCCAAATGGCTCCCGAACACGGAAGTGTGTTCGGCATCCAAGAGCCAATTCGGCACTTTTGGAGTGCCGAATTGCCATCATGTGAGCTTTGGCCAACGACCTTCTGGTGACGATAAGGCACACCCTTTTTGACCTTTTCGCAAAAGGATGCGTCCAGATTCAAACCCTAATAGTCTGTACCTATTTTTTAGAGTGCTTGAGGCTGAACCTCATAATTCAACACCTTTTTTTCGACACTCTGAGAGGCACACGTTTTAGGCTCTCAAATTGCTCATATTTTCTAATCCTTTCTCAGAGCTATGCTACAAAAAATTAGGGTTTTTAGGTTTCAAAGAAAATTGAATCTGTTTCTTTGAACCCTAAAACATCCTCTCAAGAACAAAGAGTGCTCATGCAAGAGGTTGTTTCTTTGCCCTTTTTCTTATGATGTGATGATGCATGTTATATCTCTTTCTTTTTCAAATAGTCGTTGTTAATTTTTGTTTTTTGATAGGCCAAGAATGTATTGACCTCTTGTGATGAATTAATTGATTAATTAGCCAAGTTTATTAATTAATCAAATTAACATGCAAGATGTGTGGTAGCATAAACAAATCACCAATTAAACTAAGTAAGCAGCAGAAAATAAATTGACACGGCAATTTGTTTACGAATGAGGAAAACCTACATGGCAAAAACCCTACCGAGTGATTTTAAGGTCACCACTCCCGAGAATCTACTATTCTCACAACAAGCGGTTACAAGTAAAGGAATCCCAATACCTTATACCAACCTACAGTTAAACCCTTACCCCAATACCCAATTGGACTTGTTCTGTAGTGACAATCTCTCATTTTGATGCACAACTCCTATTACGTGACTAACCAATTGCGTGGATCCCAGTACGCGACTTCATTCACCAACTAGAGAAGGATGTTGGCTGCAAAGTTCTTCAGTTCATTACACGATGAAGATCAAGAAGTTGCTTGGTCATAAAACCCTACGGTGTACAAACACAGCAGTTTCTTCACAAGAAAGATAAACTAGGGCAAATTCTGTTTTCGGTCACAATTTGCATAAACAAACTTTGCTCCACACTTTGCATAAACAGATCTGCATCTTTTCTAGATGTAAATATGAATTTTTCTCAATATAAAAATAGATCTGCATCTTTCTTAGATGTAGATGTGAATTTTCATCAAACAAAAAGAGATCTGCATCTTTATGAGATGCAGATCTAAATTTTTCTCAAATCAAAACTGATTTGTATCTTTCTTAAGATACAAATCTAATTTTTTTTTAAATACATGCAAATTGTTGAAATAAAGGAAGAGATCATGTACCACTATGTTTGTGTTTGTTTTAATTCATGATTGCATAAATTTATATTATGAGTGAAACTCTCTTTCTAAAATTTTTTTTCCATTCTTAAAAAAAAAAACATATAAAAAATAGATCTAATTTTTCTGTTATTAAAAATCATCACAAAACAGATCTGAATTTTTATCTCCAAAAACCACTTTTTCTACATACTACAAAACAGATCTAGTGTTTTGACAAATCAAAATCATTTTCTTTTTCACTAATCAAAACAGATTTGAATTTTGGTGTCACATATCATTCATGACATGTATAAAATGGTACATTGGTAGGACCCAAAGCTATGTAACTAGTGTTAGGATATGTGCCCCTAAATTCTATTGTATGATACTATGTATGACAGTATGTATGACTTAATGTTATGATTAATAAAGTTGTTTTATTTTTATCTAAAATAATGGTAACATGAATATTTGGACATTATCATATAGTCGATGAGATGCATAGTATGTGATTTATGTGATTTAGTCACGGAAGATATAGATCATAAGTTCTTTTTAAACTCAGAATTATAGTTCGTAGTCGGTGATGAAATTGGGCATTTCATCTGCAAAGACTATAACATATTAACTAAGATGATTTGTCTTGATCATGGAAGTGGAGACTTCTAGTTGATATGTTTTAAGAGTTAAGACATATTGAACTGGACTGCCGTAAGATTTATTCTCCTAATGACTGTCAAATGAATAATAAATCTCACGACTTCTATTTGCATGAACTCTTAATCCTGAGAAAATAATGGACCTGATTATGAAGTGTAGATTGCTTTGATATATCAAGAGTGAGATCTAAAGTCATGATCAAAACCTAAGTATGTTGGGTAGCCACATTTAGTGTTGATGGAACATATATTCTCAAGATGGAATTCATAATCTCTTAATGGAGATATAAAATATTCCCTTGAAATAAGTTTAATGGGTTTGATTATTCAGAGTGTTAGGCCTAACCACTTTAGTAAGGATATATTAAAGTATATATATATGGAATTGAATTTCATAAATATATGATGAATAACTTAAAGGATTAAACTGGGTACTCAAGGATTAAGATATAGTAATTAACAAAGTGGCAGTCTACATTCATGACTTTGTATTACTACGAATATTTTATGAAGGGGTTGCATGTATAATAAAGACTTGGGATATAATTTATTAATAAAGCCTAGAGTACAATTATATTTATATAGTGTTATTAAATATAATTAATGGAAACTTTGAGCTTGTCAAGAGTTGATAGAAAAGCCCAAGACCCATTAGAGCTAGTGTCTTATTGGTCCCACTCCAAGCCACACACTAAAGCCCAATTGGAAAGGCCCAATAGGCTAGCCCAATTAGATAATTAGTTAGTTATAAAGGGAGAAACATGCAGAATTTTTTTTATAAGAATAAAGAGACATCATTGTGAAGTGGTATGTATGTGTGAGTGAAGCCACTCAATTATTCTCCCATATAAACTGATTGAGAGATCACACTTCTTGGGCTTAAAGTGGAATTGGAGTGAAGATTAAAAGTGTTTCCAAGTACTTCTATTCTTTTTTTTTTTTTTTTTTTAATTTCACCACACCAAGGTACTGATGGAAAATCTGGTTTTGTATCTCATACAAAATACACAGCGGAAGCAACAAAATGATCTATTTCACTCATGATTGATAACACGCACTATGTAAATGTTAGAATTTAAGAACGAGATTGCGTACCTTGATGCGGTGAAATTCAAAACAAAATATTAGAAATACTTGGGAACACTTTTATTCTTCACTCCAATTCCACTTTACGCCCAAGAAGTGTGGTCTCTCAATCAATTACTAAGGGAGAATAATTGAGTGGCTTTACTCGCACATACACACCACTTCACAATGATGTCTCTTTTTTCTTATGAAAAAATTCTGTAGGTTTCTCCTTTTATAACTAACTGATTATCTAACTGGGCTGGCCTATTAGGCCTTTCCAATTGGGCTTTAGTGTGTGGCTTGGAGTGGGACCAAAAGGGACCAATAAGATACTAGCTCCAATGGGCCTTGGGCTTTTCTATCAACTCTTGACAAGCCCAAAGTTACCATTAATTATATTTAATACCACTATATAAATATAATTGCACTCTAGGCCTTATTAATAAATTATATCCCAAGACTTTATTATACATGCAACCCCTTCATTAAAATATTCGTAGTAGTAAAAAGTTATGAAAGTTGACTGCCACTTTGAAAATTACTACATCTTAATCCTTGAGTACCCGGTTTAATCCCTTATGTTATTTATCATATATTTATGAAATCTAATTTCATAAATATATACTTTAGTAACTCCTTACTAAAGTGGTTGGGCCCAACACTCTAAATAACCAAATCCATTAAACTTATTTCAAGGGAATATTTTATATCTCCGTTAAGAGATTATGAATTCCATCTTGAGAATATATGTTCCATCAACACTAAATGTGGCTGCCCAACATACTGAGGTTTTGATCGTGACTCATAGATCTCACTCCTAATATATCAAAGCAACCTACATCTCATGATCAGGTACATTATTCTCTCAGGATTTAGAGTTGATGTAAATAGAAGTCGTGAGATTTATTATTCATTTGACAGTTGTTAGAAGAATAATAAATTTCACAGCGGTCCAGTTCAATATGTATTAACTCTTAAAACATATCAACATATCAACTAGAAGTCTCCACTTTCATGATCAAGACAAATTATCTTAGTCGATATGTTATAGTCTTTGTAGATGAAATGCCCAATTTCATCACTGACTATGAACTAAAATTCTGAGTTTACAAAGAACTTGTGATTTATATCTTCTGTGACTAAATCACATAAATCACATACTATGCATCTCATGGACTAAGATAATGTCCCATTAGTTCATTAATAAATAGTCTCATATAATTAAAAAATTTAATCATTTATGACATGCCAATAAATTGGATTTTAGGGCATAAACCCCAACAATCTCCTACTTGCCCTCAAAGACATTTTACCATATATCCGACACTGTTTCACTTTAGAGTAATTCACAGTCACTCTAAGGCAAGGTTTGGAAACAAGTTTCATCTAGATTTATTGCATAAATTATTTTTTCTTCTACTACTACTTAAGTACTCATATTTCTCTAATGAGATATTGCTTATACTTAATGTGTATCTTCACCACTTAGAATGAACACATATCTTGATGTCCAACTTCATGAATCATAATCAAACTACAAGTCAATATTTGTACATCCAGTATCAATCAAAACCTCACTTCTGTGGATAAGCATATAATCCCTCATTCTCCTAAGATATTTGAGTGTATGCTTTACTCCCACTAAATTAAGTGATCTTTGATTCAATTGATATTTGTTTATCACGCCTCTGCAAAATAGATATTTAGCCTAGTATATAGCATAGCATAAAGACTTCCTATTGATATAGTATTAGGGATCGTCTTAATATGCTCTTCTTTTTATATGTCTTAGGATCATAGTCCTTTATAAAAGAACTTTAAGACTTAAAAGGAAAGAATCCTTTCGTGAAGTATTACATGCTATACTTGGCTAGAATCTAATCTATTTAAGCAGTTTGAGATAGACTCAACATCCTAATATCTGAATTTTAACCAAAGTTTAATTCTTAGGATGTGACCAGTCTTTCCAAATACATTATATCAAACTGGACTAGACAACCAAAACTTCATTGATGACAATAACTCTACATCATTCTAAATGATTATAATCTCATCAACATACATTAAGAAATTTATTATTCTATATAACTTTTACACACTTAAGGCTTTCAAATACTTGATCAAAATCAAACAATTTGATTGCTTGATCAAATATGATATTTTATGATTTAGATACTTGCTTTAGTCCATAAATGGACTTTAAGTAGCTTGCATACTAAACGTTACTGGTTCTTTGGTATAAACAAGTCTAGTTACATCATAAACATGTCTTCGTTAAGATTGCCACTAAAAGAAGCTTTCTTGATATCCATTACCATATTTCATCCAAATAAAATATAATAGATAAGAGAATCTATGTTGATATCCATTGCCATATTTCATCCAAATGAAATATAATGGATAAGAGAATCTAGATAGAGTCAAACATGACTATTGGTGAAAAAATCTTTTCATAGTCGAACGATTTCTTTCTGAATAAATCTTTTCGCCACTAGTCTTGACTTTGAAGGTTTGCACCTTCAAAACTATCAATCTCATTTTTCTTGTAGACCTATTTGAGAAGAATAGGCTTAATGCCATTAGACGCCTCTTCAAGCTCTAGACTTTAAATAGAATCTAATTCTATTTAAATAACCTTGATCCAGTAATCCATATTCATATCATCTATTGCCTTTATGTAGGACCAAGGATCAAATTCATATCCTTATGGAATGACTTCAAAAGTTTATTCCAAAAGTATGAATTTATTTCATAATTCTCCCACTACGATATTGTATCAGTGTAATAATTATCTAGAGAATAATGTCTTGTGGTGTATTTAATACAACAATCTCATTTCTAAATGTATTTTTATAGTTATCTTTTAACAAATTCTGACATTCTTCTTCTAGAATAATCTACCTTTAAAAGAGCCTTATTCCTCCTTTATGTATGTACTAACTTAAAAAAGTCATTGGAACTTCATCCTTTACAAAAAGGAGCCCTAGATCATATTATCCTCTAAATAGAATTCAAAGACTGGGAATATTACCAAATAATGGTTCTAAAAGCCTATCTTTCACCAATCTTGAATACCATTTAGATTAATAAGATCTAGACATAAGTGCCAAAACATACAATGCCAAAGGATGGAAACTTTCTCTTTAAAAATTAAAACATGTAAATTTCCATCTAGAAGACAATCATAGACAATGCTTAACTTTACCAAAACAGAATTATTTTCCTTTTAGTCATGCTTTTAGGTCTAATTTCCTTTTGGCAACTACAAGGGCAACTAGTTTGTCCAACTGTTTGGTATTATAATTCTTTTTCTTACCACCCTTACCTTTCGGTCTAGGCTAAGAATTTGAATTAAATCATATTGATCATAGCCTTAGCTTTAAGGATGTCTTCCGTTGCGTAGAACTCATTCATCAATTCAGATAACATAAAAAGAATTTATTTTCAAAAACAAATTGAATTGATTAAATGATTCTAACAAGGACTTATGGATCATATCCATATGAGATTAACATTTAATCTCTACATCCAAGAATTCCAATTCATTTTAAATAAAAACATTTTCATAAAATGATATAGAATTGGAACTCTTTTAAGCCTTTCTTAGCACTCAATATGATTCATACCAAACATCTCATTTAGACTTAACATAAAGTCTAAGTCTAGTACTAACTCTTGCATCTCATGCAATAGCACAATTGAGATAGAAGCCAATGTAACATTTTAGCATTTTCAATGGAAACTATGATCACATCATAAGTTATCTTCCATAAATGCATCATGGATAGGAAATTATGACAATGCTGAAATGAAACATATTTATGTACTTCAGTTTCTTTAAGCACCATGTCCAAAATTATTTCTTAGTTAATGTGATTCAATTAAAATAGTAGCTAGAGAACAAAATTTATGACAACTTTATTTTGAGACTATGAACATAATTACAGGGACATTATATTTTACATCTATAACCATATAGTATGGAACCCGAAAAAATATACTATACTAAGTGCAACGACAACCCAATCCATGTCTATAATTCCATGGTAGCAAGTTTACTATAAACACATTAATTGGTTGAGAAATATTCTCATTATTAGTGCTATCATGTTAACTCTTATCATACACTAATAATATGCCGTAGTACCTTTAGCCTCTAAGTAATAATGACATAGCTCCTTTTGGAGGTTAACATTACACTTAGTCTAGTGTACACCATTATCTAGAATCATGTGTATTTCATCTCCCATATAGTGTTTAAACTTGTAGTACAATGAAACAAAACATCCTCCTTTGGGATTGCGAGGGATATACGCCAAGCCGAGGTGCTCACCCACACTACTTTGAACCGATAATGGAGGCCGTAAGATCCAACCCTTGTATCTTTCTTTCATTAAAAATTTTAAAACAAGTGGATTGTACTGAAATCATTGTGATCGCATCACAATTTTAACCCTACACATCAAATGTGTTTAATTGTTTAAATTCAACGTGATGTAACTAAGTCACGTCACAATAGCGTAACGAACATTCGCGCTATCACAAAGAAGTTTAACCTTGTAATTCATGAAGTAAATACCCTCCGTATGGAATGCAAGACTCAAAGTCATGATAAGGTATCTATTCACATTACAATAAACTTAACAAAATGGTTATTTTAGCACTCCCACTCGTTATTTGGGTTTTTCTTAAATAATTGTGATCCTATCACAACTAATAACCTTGCATTTTATAAAGACTCTAATCTCATTAGAATTACTAACTAAAATGGAAGTCCTAAACTATTTAGGATTCCTTAAACACTAATGAATAAAAAATTAGTTATATAGAACTTTATCCTTAATTTACTAGATAAAGTATTCTAATCTGATTAGAAACTATATATCTTTAATTAGAATTTTAATGTCATTAAAAACCTCTAATTAAAATAAATTAAGGACTTTTAATCATAAAATAATTTAGGACTAAGAGTTCTATTAAACTGACATCTTTGATCTCATTAGGTCTTTTAGTTAGACAATGATTAATAAACGTCCTTAACTTTTAAGAACTATAAAATTAATCACATAGCCTTTTGACATCTTCATTATTTTTCCAATAAAAACACCTTTTTGATTTTACCAACGAAGATTTACAAATCAAACATAAGGGTTTTCAAGATCATTATTAAGAACCCTAATAATACTAGAAACCTTGAAAACATAATCCTAATCTCATTAGGAATAAATTTCATAATCCTAGCATTAACTAGATAGCATATATATTCATGTATCTCCATACAAACTGTAACACATGAAAACACACTTTAATATACAGATCCAAGACGTCCAAGGCATATAACACATTCTAGAAACATTGTATCACTTCCTTATATCAATAATTTGAATGCATATGAACTCATATAAATAAGATATATATATATATATATATATATCTTATCAATGCATTCAAAGAAGACAAAAGAATGATACATTAATTAAGATTTTGCATGTAAACCTATATTATATATATATATATAATATAGGCTTACATGCAAAATCTTAACCCTACACATCAAATGTGTTTAATTGTTTAAATTCAATGTGATGTAACTAAGTCACGTCACAATAGCGTAACGAACATTCACACTATCACAAAGAAGTTTAACCTTGTAATTCGTGAAGTAAATACCCTTCGTATGGAATGCAAGACTCAAAGTCAGGATAAGATATCTATTTAAATTACAATAAGCTTAACAAAAGGGTTATTTTAGCACTCCCACTTGTTATTTGGGTTTTTCTTAAATAATTGTGATCCTATCACAACTAATAACCTTGCACTTTATAAAGACTCTAATCTCATTAGAATCACTAACTAAAATGGAAGTCCTAAACTATTTAGGATTCCTTAAACACTAACGAATAAAAAATTAGTTATATAGAACTCTATCCTTAATTTACTAGATAAAGTATTCTAATCTGATTAGAAACTATATATCTTTAATTAGAATTTTAATCTCATTAAAAACCTCTAATTAAAATCAATTAAGGGCTTTTAATCATAAAATAATTTAGGACTAAGAGTTCTATTAAACTAACATCTTTGATCTCATTAGGTCTTTTAGTTAGACAATGATTAATAAATATCCTTAACTTTTAAGGACTATAAAATTAATCACATAGCCTTTTGACATCTTCATTATTCTTCCAATAAAAACACCTTTTGATTTTACAACGAAGATTTACAAATCAAACATAAGGGTTTTCAAGATCATTATCAAGAACCCTAATAATCCTAGAAACCTTGAAAACATAATCCTAATCTCATTAGGAATAAATTTCATAATCCTAGCATTAACTAGATAGCATATATATTCATGTATCTCCATACAAATTGTAACACGTGAAAACACACTTTAATATACGAATCCAAGACATCCAAGGCATATAACACATGATATATCAAAGCAATCTACATCTCATGATTAGGTCCATTATTCTCTCAGAATTTAGAGTTGATGTAAATAGAAGTCGTGAGATTTATTATTCATTTGACAGTCATTATGAGAATAATAAAGCTCACAGTGGTCCAGTTCAATATGTATTAACTCTTAAAACATATCAACATATCAACTAGAAGTCTCCACTTCCATGATTAAGACAAATCATCTTAGTTGATATGTTATAGTCTTCGTAGATGAAATGCCCAATTATCACCGACTATGAACTAAAATTCTGAGTTTACAAAGAACCTGTGATTTATATCTTCTGTGACTAAATCACATAAATCACATACTATGCATCTCATGGACTAAGATAATGTCCGATTAGTTCATTAATAAATAGTCTCATATAATTGAACAATTTAATCATTTATGACATGCCAATAAATTGGATTTTAGGGCATAAACCCGAACAGGTACGCTATCTTGTTCTTAAATTCTGAAATTTACATAGTGCATGTTATCAATCATGAATGAAATAGATCCATGTTTGTTGCTTCCGTTGTATGTTTTGTATGAGATACAAAACCAGATTTTCCAACAATTAGTATCAGAGCCAGGATTTCATCTCATGCTTGTATAACATGTGTTTGAGTTTTAGAATAAAAAAAAATTATTTTCTTGGTGTTATGAGATTCTTGAATCTGCAGTGATTGTTCTATATGATCACATTCATAATTTAGTTTTGGAGATTGACTTTGCGTTGATGTGAAGTGAATTCCTTTTAATATGGAATTCCGTCTTCAAAACAATGTATGGCCGTGTATATACATTTTTTTGAATATCAATGGCAGTTGAGAATCATTATTGTCAATGGACAATAACTACTTTATTTGAATGGACCAACAGACTGATTCGGACTGACTTCATATATTGAATATATATATATATATATATATATATATGAAGTCAATGATGCAACGTTATCAATGATATATTGTGGTTTAACTGCCATGTGCATGAATCCGTATAACAAGCCATATGTTAACTGTTATAAAAAAAAAAGTCATATGTTAACTGCCATGTGCGTGACTTCAAGGCATTTGAACATTAAGGCTTATATATGTTGACAATCCGTGTATATATATATATATATATATATATATATATATATTTTGCATGAATTGACAATCAGTATATATAAAGGCTAACATATTAAGGCTTGCACCACTTGGATCCTTCATGACATGGCTTGGATGTTAATGCACCGCATGGATGTAAATATATATATAGGGCTTCCATGGTTTGATTATTATAAGCATGTGATATGTGCCTTGGATGTATTGAATGCTTTATATACAATTTGCATTGAATCCGTATATTATTTGATATATATATATATGGGTTTATATTATATTATATATATATATGGATTCATCCAATCCGTATATTTTATATATATATATTATATATATTATATATAAATATATATGGGTTTATATGCAAATTTTTATTATAAAGGATTCATCATATTGTTGCTTGCCTTGGTTTATATATTTATATATATTAATGCTAGGATTAAAGTATTCGTTTTATGAAATTTATTCCTAATGAGATTAGGATTACGTTTTCAAGGTGTCTAGCATTATTATTGTTCTTGATCTTAAAAACCTTTAATTTAAAATATCTAGTGGGAGAGAGATACAATGTTTGGATCTCACGGCCTCCATTATCAGTTCATAGTAGTGTGGGTAAACACCTCGTCTAGGCGTATATGCCTTGCGATCCCAAAGGAGGGTGTTTACTTCATAGCACTACAAGATTGAACTCACCCGTTTAAAGTAGTGTGGACAAACACCTTGTCTTGGCGCATTTGCCTCGCGATCCCAAAGGAGGGTGTTTTTGTTTCATGGTATTACAAGTTTAAACATTATAAGGGAGATGAAATGTGGCTACACATGATTCTAGATAATGGTGTACACTAGACTAAGTGTAATGTTAGCCTCCCAAAGGAGCTATGTCATTATTACTTAGAGGCTAAAGACAAAAACGGCATATTATTAATGTTTAATAAGAGTTATCACGATAGCATTGATAATGAGAATAGTTCTCAACCAATTAATGTGTTTATAATAAACTTGCTACCGAAGAATTATAGACATGGATCCAACTATGTTGATTGGAAAAGAAATTTGGACATTGTTCTTACCGCTGAAGAGCACAAATATGTGCTTACTCGACCATGTCCTAGCTATTCATCATTAGATGCTCCTTTTGAGGAAAAATATTGATGTGATCGTTGGCAGAAATCTAATGAGATGGCCAAGTGCTATATCCTAGCATCTATTTCAAATGTTCGACAGCATCCAATGCAGGATGTAGAACTAGCTTCGAACATTATGCTAAGTTTGAAGGAGATGTTTGGTGAGTAAGGCCGTTCTGCAAGGCAAGAAACTATGAGGTAAATTTATAATACCAAAATGGCTGAAGGTACTTCAGTGAGGGAGCATTGTCTTAGGATGATCTCTAATCTGAATACATTAGAAGTTTTAGGTGCCGATATTGATGAAGAATCCCAAGTGGATATGATACTCCAGTCACTACTAGAATCATTCAAGGAATTCAGGCTTAACTATAATATGAACAAAATGGTTTATACATTGTTTGAATTAATAAATGAGTTGGTAGTGGCGGAAGGCATCCTTGGTACTTCTAGTGTTGATGCCAATATGGCTGAAGCTTCTACTTCTCAACCTAAGTTGAAAGGGAAGGGTAAAAAGAAGAAGAAGAAGAAGGACTTCACCAAGAGAGATGGTAAACAAGTTGCCTTAGGAGTTGCCAATAAAAGAAAGAAAACCAAAGGAAAGTGTTTCCATTGTGGTGAGAAAGGACATTGAAAGAGGAATTTTCCAATATTCAAAGCTGCCAAGAATAAAGGTATGAAAAGTGCATTCCTTCTTGAAATATGTTTGGTACAGAATCCCACGGATTCCTGGTGTATGGATTCAGGTTGTACTGATTATATCTGCAACACTTTGCAGGGGTTCCAGGAGACCAGAAAGCTGAATGAAGGGGAATTGTTTCTTACTTTGGCTAATGGGAGCAGAATACCAGTTGTAGCTGTTGGAGTGTTTAATTTATTCTTTGAGTCTAGGGTTTTAATATTGGAAGACTGTTTGTATGTACCTAATGTTCGTAGGAATTTAATTTCTACAACTTATTTAGGTAAACATGGATATTATGTTATCCTCAAAGACAATGTTGTAATAAAGAAGGATAAAGTGTTTATCAGTTCTGGCAATATTGTGGATGGTCTTTATATTTTAACTCTTGACAAGCATGAATTATACAATTCTGAATTAGATAGTAGCTCTCATACAAAATCATTAAAGAGAAATTTTCCTTCTACTAGTGATGCATATCTTTGGCACTTGCGTTTGGGTCATATTAATCCAAACAAAATTCAAAGATTGATTAAAGATGGACTCCTAGAGCCAATGGACTTTGATAAATTTACAGTTTGTAAATCTTGTTTGGAAGATAAAATGACCAAACGACCTTTTAATGCAAAAGGTAGAAGAGCCCAAGAGTTGCTTGAATTAGTTCATACAGATGTATATAGTCCTATGTCAACCCAAGCAAAAGGAGGTTATGAGTACTTCATCACTTTTACGGATGATTACTCAAGATATGGTTATGTGTACCTAATGAGACGGAAGTCCGAAGCCTTTGAAAATTTCAAAGAGTTTAGGGTTGAAGTTGAAAATCAATTGGGTAAACGCATAAAGGTCATTCGATCTGATCGAGGTGGCGAATACCTTCTTAGGGATTTCAAGGATTACTTAATTCAAAATGGGATTGTCTTCCAATTGACTGCACCTGGAACTCCCTAACAAAATGGTGTAGCGAAAAGAAGGAATAGGACTCTTTTGGAAATGGTTAGGTCTATGGTGAGTTATTCAACTTTACCAATTTCCTTTTGGGGATATGCATTAAAAACTGATATGCATATTTTGAATTTAGTTCCATCAAAACCTATTCCCAACACACCTAAGGAATTGTGGAGCGGGTGCAAGCCTAGTATGAAATATCTCCACATTTAGGGATGTCCAGCACATGTGTTGAAAGGAAAGTCTGATAAGTTGGAAGTTAAAATGGAAGTATGCATGTTTTTAGGCTATTCAAATGAAACCAAGGGTTATTTATTCTATAATCTTAAGGATAACAAAGTGTTTGTTAGCACCCGTGCCAAATTTTTGGAAGATGATTATGTGAATAATTTTAATCCTAGAAGTAAAGTTGTATTGGCTGAATTAGATGAACCTGTAATTAAATAACCAATGGATGAAACTAGGAATGATGTGGCTGTATTAGATACACCACAAGACATTACTCATGAGATGACTAGTACACAAGTGCCTCGTCGTAGTGGGAGAATTGTTCGGCCTCCTATAAGATTTATAGGTTTGGGAGAAACTTATGAAGCTATCCCAGAAGAGGCTGAATCGAATCCCTACACTTATGAGGAGGCAATGAATGATATAGATGCACATCATTGGGTCCAAGCTATGAAATTTGAATTGGATTCTATGTATTCCAATCAAGTATGGGATCTTGTAAAGGCGCCTAACGGCATTAAACCTGTTCGTTGGAAATGGGTTTACAAGAGGAAGAGAGGGATAGATGGAAAGATTGAGACCTTTAAAGCCAGACTAGTTATGAAAGGGCATACACAAAAAGAAGGTATTGATTATGATGAAACTTTTTCGCCAGTAGCCATGCTTAAATCTATCAGAATTCTCTTATCCATTGCTGCTCATTATGATTATGAGATTTGGCAAATAGATGTCAAGACTGTATTTCTTAATGGCAATCTTGAAGAAGAAATCCATATGATGCAACCGGAAGATTTTATAGCAAGTTGTAAAGGTCCATTTATGGACTTAAGTAAGCATCTAGGTCACGGAACATCAGATTTGATCAAGCAATCAAATAATTTGGTTTTGAACAAAATCTTAATGAACCATGTGTGTACAAAAGACATCAAGATAAAGTAGTAATGTTCCAAGTACTTTATGTTGATGATATTCTACTCATTGGAAATAATGTAGGGGTAATGTCATTGGTAAAGGTTTTGTTGTAAAGCCAATTTGAAATGAAGGACTTAGATGAAGCTAACTTTATTCTAGGGATCAAGCTTTGGCGAGATCGCAAGAATAAGATGTTAGGTTTATCACAAACTGGGTATATTCTAGAACGGTTTAGCATGCAAAACTCCATGAAAGGATTACTTCCTTTTAGACATGGAGTTCCTCTGTCTGATGACCAAAGGCCAAAGACTCTAGAGGAAGGAAATATGATGAGACAAGTTCCTTATTCTTCTGCAGTGGGAAGTCTCATGTATGCCATGCTATGTTCTAGACCAGATATCTATTATTCAGTTGGCATGGTCAACCGATATCAATCAAATCTAGGACTTAAGCATTGGCAAGCCGTAAAGCATATTCTCAAGTATCTACGAAGAACAAGAGATTATATGCTTGTTTACCATAGTGAGGATTTGATTCTCATTGGTTATACAGATTCAGATTTTCAGTCAGATCTTGATTTCAAAAAGTCCACTTTAGGTTGTGTGTTCAGCTTCGGAGGTGGAGCCATTAGTTGGAGGAGCGTTAAGCAATCTTGTATTGCAGACTCCACCATGGAAGCTGAATATGTTGCTGCTTGTGAGGCGGTAAAGGGAGCTGTTTGGCTCAAGAAATTCCTTTCTGATCTTGGTGTTGTGAGAATGGAGCAAGTTCCCATCACATTGTTTTACGACAATAGTGAAGCGGTTGCACAATCCAAGGATCCAAGGAATAACAAGAAAGGAAAGCACATTGAAAGAAAGTATCACATTATTCGAGACTTTGTTGCTCGCGGAGATGTAGTAGTAGCAAAGATTGATAGTGCAAGTAATCTAGCGGATCCCTTTACCAAAACCTTGCCACAAAGGACTTTTGAGTTACATTTGGAGGGAATGAGAGTTAGATTAATGCATAATTATCTTTTGGGTAAGTGGGAGATTGTTAGAATATGTGCCCTTAAATCCTATTGTATGATGCTATGTATGACATTATGTATGACTTAATGTTATGATTAATAAAGTTGTTTTATTTTTATCTAAAATAATGGTAACATGAATATTTGGACATTATCATATAGTCCATGAGATGCATAGTATGTGATTTATGTGATTTAGTCACGGAAGATATAGATCATAAGTCCTTTGTAAACTTAGAATTATAGTTCGTAGTCGGTGATGAAATTGGGCATTTCATCTGCGAAGACTATAACATATTAACTAAGATGATTTGTCTTGATTAAGGAAGTGGAGACTTCTAGTTAATATGTTGATATGTTTTAACAATTAAGACTTATTGAACTGGATCGCTGTGAGATTTATTATTCTCCTAACGACTGTCAAATGAATAATAAATCTCACGACTTCTATTTGCATGAACTCTTAATCCTAAGAGAATAATGGACCTAATCATGAAGTGTAGTTGCTTTGATATATCAGGAGTGAGATTTAAAGTCACGATCAAAACCTCAGTATGTTGGGTAGCCACATTTAATGTTGATGGAACATATATTCTCAAGATGGAATTCATAATCTCTTAACAAAGATATAAAATATTCCCTTGAGATAAGTTTAATGGGTTTGGTTATTCAGAGTGTTAGGCTTAACCACTTTAGTAAGGATATACCAAAGTATATATTTATGGAATTAGATTTCATAAATATATGATGAATAACTTAAAAGGATTAAATTGGATACTCAAGGATTAAGATGTAGTAATTAACAAAGTGGCAGTCTACATTCATGACTTTGTATTACTACGAATATTTTATGAAGGGGTTGCATGTATAATAAAGTCTTGGGATATAATTTATTAATAAGGCCTAGAGTACAATTATATTTATATAGTGGTATTAAATGAAATTAATGGAAACTTTGGGTTTGTCAAGAGTTGATAGAAAAGCCCAAGGCCCATTGGAGCTAGTGTCTTACTGGTCCTTTTTGGTCCCACTCCAAGCCACACACTAAAGCTCAATTGGAAAGGCCTAATAGGCCAGCCCAATTAGATAATCAGTTAGTTATAAAGGGAGAAACATAGAGAATTTTTTTATAAGAAAAAAGAGACATTATTGTGAAGTGGTGTGTATGTGTGAGTGAAGCCACTCAATTATTCTCCCTTAGAAACTGATTGAGACACTACACTTCTTGGGCGTAAAGTCGAATTGGAGTGAAGATTAAAAGTGTTCCCAAGTATTTTTGATCTTTTGTTTTGAATTTCACCAAACCAAGGTACACTATCTTGTTCTTAAATTCTGAAATTTACATAGTGCATGTTATCAATCATGAATGAAATAGATCCATGTTTGTTGCTTCCGCTGTATGTTTTGTATGAGATACAAAACTAGATTTTCCAACAACTAGGACCAAAAGCTATGTAAAATTCAAATTTTCACTTATGTATTTCATTATTCAATCAATGAGAAGGACAATTCAGTCATGTATTTTTTTATTTAGTTTTTCTTATTTTTTGTACATAAAAAATAAGTGGAGACTTCACACCACCTACCCAAAAGAGAGGTGCCCTAAAGGGTACCCAAATCTCTTTTTTGAGGGATGCTCTTTGGCGACGTCTCTAATAGTGGCGACTCCGCTGGGGATGTCGAGGGCTAAGTTTCATATTAGACTTAAGTGATCGAATATGTACCATTATTTTGCATGGCCTTGCATGATATAGTTGTTGTTTGTTTATTTATGTTTGATGGGATGTTGTATGATATTTTGTTGTTTTTATTTTTTGTTAAAATCTTTCCCTAACTATCATTGTGTGTGCCATCCAAACAACAATGTAAGTACCCTTTTTCAACAACTTGTGGTGGTAGTAACCAAGGATCACCGGTCTTCATTAGATTCGAGTACCCAGTGGTGAGTTGTTAGGATTAGTGCCCTTAAATCTTATTGTATGATGCTATGCATGATATCGACTGACCATGCCAACTGAATAACAGAAATCTGGTCTAGTATAAAGCATGGCATACATGAGACTTCCTACTGCAGAAGCATAAGGAACTTGTCTCATCATATTTTCTTCCACTTGAGTCTTAGGCCTTTGGTCATTAGACAGAGGAACTCCTTGTCTGAAAGGAAGTAATCCTTTCTTGGAGTTTTACATGCTAAACTGTTCTAGAAATTTATCTATATACCCAACTTCTGATAAGTCTAACATCTTATTCTTGTAATCTCATCAAAGCTTGATCCCTAGGATAAAGTTAGCCTCACCTAAGTCCTTCATATTAAATTGGCTTGACAACCAAACCTTTATTGATGAAATTACCCCTACATCATTTCCAATGAGTAGAATATCATCAACATAAAGCACTAGGAACATTACTACTTTGTTTTGATGTCTTTTGTACACATATGTCTCATTAAGATTTTGTTCAAAACCAAATGACTTGATTGCTTGATCAAATCTGATGTTCCATGATCTAGATGCTTGCCTAAGTCCATAAATGGACCTTTTCAACTTGAATACCATATGCTCTTGGTTCTTTGCTATGAAACCTTCCGGTTGCATCATATGGATTTCTTCCTTAAGATTGCCATTAAGAAATATAGTCTTGACATCCATTTGCCAAATTTCATAATCATAATGAGCAGCAATGGATAAGAGAATTCTGATAGATTTAAATATGGCTACTGGCAAAAAAGTTTCATCATAGTCAATACCTTCCTTTTGTGTATACCCTTTCGCCACTAGTCTTGCTTTAAAGGTTTCAACCTTTCCATTTATCCCTCTCTTCCTCTTGTAAACCCATTTGCAACCAAGTTTAATGTCGTTAGGCCCCTTTACAAAATCCCAAACTTAATTGGAATACATGGAATCTAATTGAGATTTCATAGCTTTGACCCAATGATGTGCATCTATATCATTCATTGCTTCTTCATAAGTGTAAGGATCAGTTTCAGCCTCTTCTAAGATAGCTTCATAAGTTTCTCCCAGACCTATAAATCTTATAGGTGGCCTAACAATCCTCCCACTACGACGAGGCACCTGTGTTCTAGACATGTCATGAGTAGTATCTTGTGGTGTATCTAATACAGTCACATCATCCCTAGATCTCACTCTTGAGATATCAAAGCAACCTACACTTTATGATCAGGTTCATTATTCACTCAAGATTAAGAGTTCATGCAAATAGAAGTTGTGAGATTTATTATTCATTTGACAGTCGTTAGGAGAATAATAAATCTCATAGTAGTCCAGTTCAATATGTCTTAACTCTTAAATCATATTAGCATATAAACTAGAAGTCTCCACTTTTATAATCAAGACAAATCATCTTAGCTGATATGATGTAGTCTTTGCAGATGAAATGCCCAATTTCATCACTGACTACGAACTATAATTCTGAGTTTATAAAGAACTTGTGATTTATATCTTCTGTGACTTTTCACATAAATCACATACTATGCATCTCATGAACTATTTGATAATGTCTGAATATTCATGTTACCATCATTGTAGATAATAATAAAAAAAACTTTATTAATTACAATATTAAGTTATACATGATGTCATACTTGATATCATACATAGCGTCATTTTCCTTCTTTTTGCTACACCATTTTGTTGTGAAGTTCCAGGTGTAGTCAATTGGGATATAATCCCATTTTCAGTTAAGTAATCCTTGAAATCCCCAAGAAGGTATTCATCACCACGATCAGATCGAATGGCCTTTATGAGTTTACCCAATTGATTCCCAACTTTAGCCCTAAACTCTTTGAACTTATCAAATGCTTCAGACTTCCGTTTCATTAGGTACACAACCATATCTTGAGTAATCGTTGGTAAAAGTGATGAAGTACTCGTAACTTTTGGGCTTTTCTACCTTTTGCATTAAAAGGTCGTTTGGTCATTTTGCCTTACAAACAAGATTCACAAACTAGAAATTCATCAAAGTCCAAAGGCTCTAAATGATCAATCTTTGAATTCTGTTTGTATAATTATGACCCAAACATAAGTGCCAAAGATATGCATCATTAGTAGAAGGAAACTTTCTCTTTAATGATTTTAAAATTCAGAATTATATAATTCATGCTTATCAGGAGTTAAAATACAAAGACCATCAACAATATTGCCAGAATAGATAAACACTTTACCCTTTTTTATTACAACATTGTTTTTAAGGATAACACAATATCCATGTTTACATAAATAAGTTGCAGAAATTAAATTTCTACGAACATTAGGTACATATAGACAGACTGCCAATATTAAAATCTTAGACTCAAAGCATAAATTAAACACTCCAACAGCTACAACCGAAATCCTGCTCCCATCAGCCAAAGTAAGAAACAATTCCCTTTCATTAAACTTTCTGGTCTCCTGGAACCTCTGCAAAGAATTGCCGATATGATTAGTAGAACCTGAATCCACACACTAGAAATTCATGGGATTTTGTACTAAACATATTTTAAGAAGGAATGAACTTTTCATACCTTTATTATTGGCAGCCTTGAATTTTGGATAATTCCTCTTCCAATGTCCTTTCTCACCACAATAGAAACACTTTCCTTTAATCTTCTTTCCTTTGTCGGCAACTTCTAAGGTAATTTGTTTACCATCTTGCTTGGTGAAGTCCTTCTTCTTCTTCTTCTTCTTCTTCTTCTTCTTCTTACCCTTGCCTTTCGACTTAGGTTGAGAAGTAGAAGTTTCAGCCATATTAGTATCAACACTGGATGTACCAAGAATACCTTCTGCCACTACCAATTCATTAATTAATTCAGACAATGAATAAATCTTTTTTTTTCATATTATAATTAAGTCTGAATTCCTTGAATGAATTCGGTAGTGACTGGAGTATCATATCCATTTGGGATTCTCCATCAATGTCGGCACCTAATACTTCCAGTGTGTTCAGATTAAAGATCATTGTAAGACAATTCTCCCTCACTGAACTGCCTTTAACCATTTTGGTATTATGAATTTGCCTCATTGTTTCTTGCCTTGCAGAATGGTCTTGCCCACCAAACATCTCCTTCAGACTTAGTATTATATCTGTAGCTAGTTCTACATCCGGCATTTGTTGCTGTAGAACATTTGAGATAGATGCGCACTTGGCCATCTCATTAGATTTTTGCCAACGATCATATTACTGTTTTTCCTCTAGAGGAGCATGTAATGAAAGAAAGCTAGGACATGGTTGAGTAAGCACATAACTGTGCTCTTCAGCAGTAAGAACAACGTCCAAATTTCTTTTTCAGTCAACATAATTGGATCCAATCAGTTTATTTTGATTAAGAATAGTAACAAGTGGGCTAAAAGATGCCATGATCAAATCTGAAAACAATAAATATGAATATAAGTAAACTAGACATTATCAATTTAGCATATAAACATATAGAATGTAACCTTAATAAAACCATAATATAATATATGCAACGACAACCCAATCCCATATTCAACATCCCTCAGCATAGTGTGAACATTAAATACGATGATTGATTGAGAACTATTCTTATTATTAGTGCTATCATGATAACTCTTATCAAATACTAATAATATGTCATTATATATTCGGCCTCTAAATAATAATAGTAAGAACTCAGTATAGAGGATACTATAATATTTAGTCTAGAGTATACCATTGTCTAGAATTATGTGTAGCCACATTTCATCCCCTTAACAGGTTTATTTTGTAGTACCATGATTCTAAACCCCACCGCATGGAATGCAAAGCTCGAAGCTAAGACAAGGTGTTTAATCATACCATTATAAACCAAGAAGTTCAACCTTGTAGGACCATGAAATAATTACTCTCCACATGGAATGCTAAGCTCGAAGCAAAGACAAAGTATACACATTTCACACTACTATGAACCGACGATGGAGGTTGTAAGATCCAACCCTTGTATCTTTCTCCCACTAGATGTTTTCAATTAAAGGTTTTTATTTTGTAAACATGTGTAATCTAATCACACACAACCTTGCACATTATACATTTGAAAACACTTGGAAAAAATTCAAAATTCCCTTCAGTGGCATTTTCGCGAGAATCTCGCGACTAAGCTCTTCTCACGAAAATGGGTTAAGGGAAAATAGTAAAAACACAAAATTCAGATAGAAACTTTCGCGACTGTCTTGCGACTGTTTCACGAGTAAAGCTTACCAGCGAAAAGTTTTGTGCTTTAGAGGCGTTTTTCGCGAGTAACTTCGCGAAAAGATAACCCACGAAAAGCACGTGTTTTTAGTTTTTAAAAGGCAGATGTAGACAATTTTTAACAGTTTTCCATGAACAAAGAACCACCATATGAAAATGATAGACAGAGATTGATATCAAAACTAAATTATGTTGATGCTATAGCCTTAAAGTTCAATTTAACATACTTAAATTCAAATTTAAACAATATCATAACATCAATATTAGTTTTCATCAAATCATAGTTTCAACAAGCATGCAGAAAATTAAATGTATAATCTTCTAACATCATGAAACTATTATCTCTAATTCCAAAACTCACAAAACATGTTATACAAATTCGAAATTGAAGACCGCTCTGATACCAATTGTTGAAAAAATACATGTTTGTATCGCATACAAAACATACGCAGCAGAAAATTAATGGATCTACTTCATTCGCAATTGATAATATATACTATGTAAATTTCAGAATACAAGAACAAGAGAGTATACCTTGGTGTGGTGAATTTCAAAACAAAGATTAGAAATACTTGGGAACACTTTTAATCTTCACTCCAACTCCATTAACGCCCAAGAAGTATGGTCTTTCAATCAGTTTCTATGAATTTGTTCAAAGGAGAATAAGAGAGTGTCCAACACTCACAAACATACCATTTCATATATATTAATGTAAAATTCTGTATGTTTCTCTCCTTATAACTGATTATCTAATTGGGCTAGCCTTTTGGGCCTTTCCATTTGGACTTTAGTATGTGGCTTGGAGTGGGACCAAAAGGGAACAAATAAGACTCTAGTTCCAATGGGCCTTGGGCTTTTCTGTCAACTCTTGACAAGTCCAAAGTTACCATTAATTATATTTAATACTACTATATAAATATAATTGCACTCTAGGCCTTATTAATAAATTATATCCCAAGACTTTATTGTACATGCAACCCCTTCATAAAATATTCATAGTAATACAAAATCATGAATATAGACTGCCACTTTAAAGATTACTACATAATAATCCTTGAGTACCCGGTTTAATCCTTTGAAGTTATTCATCATATATTTATGAAATCCAATTTCATAAATATATACTTTAGTAATTTCTTACAAAAGTGGTTAGGCCTAACTCTCTGAATAACCAAACCCATTAAACTTATCTCAAGGGAATATTTTATATCCCCGTTAAGAGATTATGAATTCTATCTTTGAGCTGACTAATAATATGGCAGAATATGAAGCTTGTATCACTAGAATGGAAGCTCTCCAAGAGTTAGGGGTAAAGGAAGCAGAGGTCTTTGAAGACTTAACCTGGTCATAGCCTAAGCACAAAAATTATGGAAGGTAAAAGAAGAACATTTGAAGCCTTATCAAAAATACTTATAGGACTTAACCAAAACCTTTGATAGGATTTGAGTACACTATAATTCCTAGGGCTTAGAATCAGTTTGCAGATCTCTTGGCTACTTTAGCCTCCATAGCGGAAATACTTGAAGGAGTATGAACACGATCCCTAGAGATTAGGCAGAGTTATGAACTAGTATACAAGGGGAAAACTGAGTCTCTAGTCTTAGCTATAGAAGAAGAAGGGGTTCCTTGGTATTATGATATCATGAAATTCTTGGAAATAGGAGTGTATCCCAATGGTGTTGATAAAAGAGAACGTCGTTCGATAAGGATGATGGCTATGCAATATATCCTATATGGAATGCAGCTCTATAAGAGGTCTTATGATGGCATACATCTCCATTGATTGAAGAAAGTGAAAGCAGAAAAGGTTATAGAAGAAGTTCATCAAGGGATTTGTGGTCCACACATGAACGGGAGAATGTTAGCTAAAAAGATCCTAAGGATGGGATACTTTTCTTGGTCTAAGGCATAGATGCGATTGAAAGGATAGCCCTTAAGGCTTTGAATGGGCACAAGTACATCCTAGTGGCAATTGACTACTTCACCAAGTGGGTGGAAGCAGCCTCTTACTCATATTGAATGCCAAGCATGTGGCTCGGTTCATAAAGAATAACATCATTTGCTGGTACGGGGTACCACGAAAGATCATCTCAAATAATGGCTCCCACTTTGAGGGTGAGGTTCGAAGGATCATGGAGATGTACAACATTGAGCATCAAAAGTCTTCACCATACTGACCATAGACTAATGGGGAAATAGACGCAACAAATAAAAACAGCAAGAATATTCTAGCCAAGATGGTGGTGACATGATTGAAAATAACATATTTGTATCGCATACAAAACATACACAGTGAAAAAATAACGGATCTACTTTATTCGCAATTGATAACATATGATATGTAAATTTTAGAATATAAGAACGAGAGAGTGTACCTTGATATGGTGAATTTCAAAACAAAGATGAAAAGCACTTGAGAACACTTTTAATCTTCACTCCAATTCCACTTGATGCCCAAGATGTGTGATCTCTCAATCAGTTCTATGTGTTTGTTCTTGAGAGAATATATAAAAGAGTGTCATTCCCCAACATACAAACCATTTCATGTTAATAAAATTCTGTATGTTTCTTTCCACATAACTGATTATCTAATTGGGCTAGCCTTTTGGGCAGTCGCAATTGTGCTTTAATGTGTGGCTTGGAGTGGGACCAAAAGGGAACAAATAAAACACTAGCTCCAATGGGCCTTAGGCTATTCTGTCAACTCTTGACAAGTCCAAAGTTACCATTAATTACATTTAATATCATTATATAAATATAATTGCACTCTAGGCCTTATTAATAAATTATATCCCAAGACTTTATTATACATTCAACCTCTTATAAAATATTTGTAGTAATACAAAGTCATGTAAGTAGACTGCCACTTTGTAAATTACTACATCTTAATCCTTGAGTACTCGGTTTAATCCTTTAAGTTATTCATCATATATTTTTGAAATCCAATTTCATAAATATATACTTTAGTAACTATTTACTAAAGTAGTTAGTCCTAACATTCTGAATAACAAACCCATTAAACTTATCTCGAGAGAATATTTTGTATCTCTGTTAAGAGATTATGAATTTCATCTTGAGAAATTATGTTCTATTAATACTGAATGTGGCTGTCCAACATACTGAGGTTTTGACCGTTACTATATATCTCACTCCTGATATATCAAAGCAACCTACACTTCATGATCAAGTCCATTATTCTTTCAGGATTAAAAGTTCATGCAAATAAAAGTCGTGAGATTTATTATTCATTTGACAGTCGTTAGGAGAATAATAAATCTTACAGCGGTCCAGTTCAATATGTCTTAACTCTTAAAACATATTAATACATCAACTAGAAGTCTCCACCTTCATGATCAAGACAAATCATCTTAGTTGATATGTTATAGTCTTCACAGATGAAATGCCCAATTTCATCACCGACTACGAACTAAAATTCTGAGTTTACAAAAAACTTGTGATTTATATCTTCCGTGACTTTTCACATTAATCACATACTATGCATCTCATGGACTATATAATAATGTCCGAATAAAACAACTTTGTTAGTCATAATATTAAGTCATACATAATATCATACATAGCATGATACAATAGGATTTAAGAGCACTAATCTTAACATGACATACAAGGACTAGGCCAAAAAACTTTCATTTGCTTTATGGGGTTACAAAACTTCTATTCGTGCATCAACTAAGGCAACCCCTTACTCTTTGGTCTTTGGATGTGAGGTAGTCCTTCCCATTGAGGTGGAGATACAATTTTTAAGAGTGCTAGTGGAAACAAAGGTCCTAGAGGAAGATTGGATGAAAGAAAGATATGAACAATTGGATTTGATAGATGAAAAAAGAGCTAGGGCATAATACCATGCACAAGGGTACCAAAAGAGGATTGCTAGAGCATTCAACAAAAAAGGGAAACCTAGAAACCTTAAAGAAAGGGACTTGGTCCTAAAAGAGGCTTAGAGATGAAAATTTTGATCCAAGAGGGAAGATGAAGCCAAGGTCCTCTAGGCCTTTTTTTTTTATCACGAAATCATGTCAGGAGGTGCTACAAGAATTATATATTTGGATGGAAAAGAGATGCTTCACCCAATCAACTTAGATAGGCTCCGAAGATATAACATTTAAAAAGAAAAATGCCTAATAAGTTGAAAACCTGAAAGGGCAGCCTAGGCAAAAGTTAAGGCAAAAGAACCCTGCTAGATTGAAAAACCGAAAGGGCGATTTAAGCAAAAGATAGTGGAAAAGACCATGGGCATGGCAAAAATTCCTATAAGGACGTCATAGGCAAAAATTACATGGCAGGAAAAAAGGAAAAAAAAAAGAATAAAAAATGAGAAAAAAGTGACAATAAGCAAAGATAATAAATGGATGATTCTTTTATTGCTCAAATTAAAAGATAATAATTTATTTCTACAGGGGATTTGGAACATTCCAATCCTTTATTAAATTCAAAATAAAAGACATGAGAATCATAAATGTAGAAATGTAAAATTTGGGACATATCAAGGTAGTCAATCAGTCTTCTTTCTTTTGTTGGACCTCTTGTAAGCCTTTTCATCTATGGGAACCTACTTCACGTTGGCCTCTTGCCAAGCTTTGTAGCCCAAAGTAGGATGAAGAAATCGAGGGAAACAAATGTCTTTAGCCACCATCCTCGTCAACCAAGTCTCACGGATCCTGCCCAAGACTCTCTCAGTAAAGATAGAGATATGAAAGACACCATCATCACTAGGGATCCCTTGAAGATCTCCAAATTGCCTTGTAATAAGGTCTGGGGAATAATAAGAGTAACAGCGAATCCCAACCAAAGGAACACAGTTGTCTTTGAAAACGCGGTTGACCATGCCTAAAATACACCACCATTCCACTACCCATTGAATATTTGTGACATCGATGCACTTCATGAATTTAGTGAACTCATCAAAACTCATCTCAGCATATTTGGGCCTACGGTCACGATAATTCTTAGGGAGATACTGACTAGGAGGAACAGTACGGGGATGAAGCAATCGAAGCCTCTCATATAGCCAAATCTTAAAAAAAAAAAAGGGAGAAGAGAAAGAAAAGAAAAGGAACACGTGAGAGGAAAAAGGAGAGATAAAAAGAAAAAAAAATTGACAAAGATGATATAAGGAGCCTCGATAGGTTGAAAACCGAAAGGCAATCCTTGCAGAAATTAGTGGAATCCCATTGGGTTGAGAATCTAAGAAAAAATTAGGGAATATACCTGAAGAAGGAGAGGGCTTCCCGTAAAGAAGTTTGCTTCTTCCCTATGAACAACGTCCAAGCCATTGAGAGTTTTAGCCAAGACCATACCTACAGGACTTCCCTTGTCCAGATTGTTAATCACCAAGCACGTTCTTGCATCTACCCGATATGTTTCATGCACCAAGAAATACCTCACGAGGAGGCATAAACAGAAGGCATTGATATAGTGAGAATGCTTCCTATCAGTCATAGGAATAACCAACAGAGAGAAGTGTGCAAAATCCATGCGAATGTTCAAATGGTCAAGCATACACCTTTGCCACACCACAGCTTGAGAAATCCCTAAAAGGTCATCAGCTAAGTTAGCAAAGTCCTCACTAGTGGTGAGGAGGATAAGAGTGCTAACTTTAGGTTCACCCACGATTGCACTAAACTCCTCAAGAGTGGGGCATATTTCCACACCATTAAAGTTTTGGAAAAAACATGTTTGTATTCACATACAAAACATACGCAGCGAAAAATTAACGGATCTACTTAATTCGCAATTGATAACATGCACTATATAAGTTTCAGAATATAGAATCAAGAGAGTGTACCTTGGTATGGTGAATTTCAAAGACGAAGATGAAAAGCACTTGGGAAAACTTCTAATCTTCACTCCAATTCCACTTGATGCCCAAGATGTGTGGTCTCTCAACCAATTATGTGTGTATGTTCTAGAGAGCATGTGAAGGAGTCTCTAACTTACTCCAACATACAAACCATTTCATATATATAAAATTCTGTATGTTTCCCTCTACATAACTGATTATCTAATTGGGATAGCCTTTTGGGCCTTCCTAATTGGGCTTTAGTGTGTGGCTTGGAATGGGATTAAAAGGGAACAAATAAGACTCTAGCTCTAATGGGCCTTGGGCTTTTCTGTCAACTCTTGACAAGTCCAAAGTTACCATTAATTATATTTAATACTACTCTATAAATATAATTGCAATCTAGGCCTTATCAATAAATTATTTCCCAAGACTTTATTGTACATGCAACCCCTTCAAAAAATATTCGTAGTAATACAAAATCATGAATGTAGATTGCCACTTTGTGAATTACTAGATCTTAATCCTTGAGTATCCGGTTTAATCCTTTTAAGTTATTCATCATATATTTATGAAATCTAATTTAATAAATATATACTTTAGTCTTACTAAAGTGGTTAGGCCTAACTCTCTGAATAACTGAACCTATTAAACTTATCTCAAGAGAATATTTTATATCTCTGTTAAGAGACTATGAATTCCATCTTGAGAACATATGTTCCATCAATACTAAACGTGACTGCCCAACATACTGAGGTTTTGACCGATACTTTAGATCTCACTCCTGATATATCATAGCAACCTACATTTCATGATCAGGTCCATTATTCTCTCAGGATTAAGAGTTCATGTGAATAGAAGTTGTGAGATTTATTATTCAATTGGCAGTCGTTAGGAGAATAATAAATCTCATAGTGGTCCAGTTCAATATGTCTTAACTCTTAAAACATATCAACACATCAACTAGAAGTCACCACTTCTATGATCAAGACAAATCATCTTAGTTGATATGTTATAGTCTTTGCAGATGAAATGCACAATTTCGTCACCGACTACGAACCAAAATTCTGAGTTTACAAAGAACTTATGATCTATATCTTCTGTGACTAAATCATATAAATCACATACTACGCATCTCATGGACTATTTAATAATGTCCGAATATTCATGTTACCATTATTTTAGATAATAATAAAACAACTTTATTAATCACAATATTAAGTCATACATCATTTAATACATGATGTCATACATAATATCATATATGGCATATTACAATAGGATTTAAGGACACTAATCTTAACAATCTCCCACTTGCCCTAAAGACTATTGTGCACTTATCTAACTCTCATTCCTTCCAAATGTGACTCGAAGGTCTTTTGAGGCAAGGCTTTGGTAAAGGGATCTGTTAGATTATTTGCACTTTTAATCTTTGCTACCACCACATCTCCACGAGCAACAATGTCTCGAATGATGTGGTACTTTCCCTCAATGTGCTTTCCTTTCTTGTGATTCCTTGGATATTTTGATTGTGCAACTGCTCTACTATTGTCATAAAACAATGTAATAGGAACTTGCTCCATTCTTATAACACCAAGATCAGAAAGGAATTTCTTGAGCCAAACAGCTTCCTTTGCTCCTTCACAAGCAACAACATATTCAGCTTCCATGGTGGAGTCCGCAATATAAGATTGCTTAACACTCCTCCAACTTATCACTCCACCTCCCAAGGTGAACACACAACCTGAAGTGAACTTTCTGAAATCTAGATCTAATTGAAGTCTGAATCTGTATAGCCAAGGGGAATCAAATCCTCACAACGGTAAATAAGCATATAATCTCTCGTTCTCCGTAGATACTTGAGAATATGCTTTACAGCTCGTCAATGTTATAGTCTTGGATTTGATTGATATCGGTTGACCATGCCAACTTTACTTCTTCTTTGGACGACCCCTATAGACGAGCTTGGAGTTGGGTTATTTTAGGACACTATCGATATCTTCTTCCTCTTGAGTCTTAAGCCTTTGGTCATCAGACAGAAAAACTCCATGTCTAAAAGGAAGTAATCCTTTCTTGGAGTTTTGCATGCTAAACCGTTCTAGAACCTTATCTATATATCCAGCTTGTGATAAGCCTAACATATTATTCTTGCGATCTCGCTAAAGCTTGATCCCTAGAATAAAGTTAGCCTCACCCAAGTCTTTCATATCAAATTGGCTTGACAACCAAACCTTCATTGATGACATTACCCCTACATCATTTCCAGTAAGTAGAATATCATCGACATAAAGCACTAGGAACATTACTACTTTGTCTTGATGTCTTTTGTACACACATGGTTCATCAAGATTTTGTTCAAAACCAAATGACTTGATTGCTTAATCAAATCTGATGTTCCATGACCTAGATGCTTGTTTAAGTCCATAAATGGACTTTTTCAACTTGCATACTATATGCTCTTAGTTCTTTGCTATGAAACCTTTCGGTTGCATCATATAGATTTCCTCTTCAAGATTGCCATTGAGAAATGTAGTTTTGACATCCATTTGTCAAATCTCATAATCATAATGAGCAGCAATGGATAAGAAAATTTTGATAGATTTAAGCATTGCTTCTAGTGAAAATTCTAATAGATTTAAGCATTACTACTGGTGAAAAGGTTTCTTCATAATCAATACCTTCTTTTTGCGTGTACCTTTTTGCCATTAGCCTTGCTTTAAAGGTTTCAACCTTTCCATCTATCTCTCTCCTCCTCTTGTAAACCCATTTGCAACCAACAGGTTTAATGCCATTAGGTGCCTTTACAAGATCCCAAACTTGATTGGAATACATGGAATCTAATTCAGATTTCATAGCTTTGACCCAATAATGTGCATCTACATCATTCATTGCCTCTTCATAAGTGTAGGGATCCGATTCAACCTCTTCTAAGATAGCTTCATAAGTTTCTCCCAAACCTATGAATCTTATAGGAGGCCGAACAATTCTCCCATTACGACGAAGCACCTGTGTACTAGACATCTCATGAGTAGTATCTTGTGGTGTATCCAATACAGCCACATCATTCCTAGTTACATCCATTGGTTGCTCATTTATAGATTCATTCATTTCAGCCAAAACAACTCGACTTCTAGGAGTAAAATTATTCATATAGTCATTTTCTAAGAATTTAGCATTTGTACTAACAAAAACTTTGTTATCTTTACGACTATAGAATAAATAACCCGTAGATTCTTTTGGATAACCCACAAGCAAACACACTTCCGATTTTGGTTCAAATTTATCAGGTTTCCGTTTTAACACATGTGCTCGACAACCCCAAAAGTGGAGATATTTCATGCTAGGCTTACGCCCACTCCACAATTCCATGGGTGTTTTAGGAACAGATTTTGATAGAACTAAATTCAAAAGATGTATTGCTGTGTTTGAAACATAACCCCAAAAAGTAGAGATATTTCATGCTAGGCTTACGCCCACTCCACAATTCCATGGGTGTTTTGGGAATAGATTTTGATGGAACTAAATTCAAAAGATGTATTGCTGTATTTGAGGCATAACCCAAAAAAGAAATCGGTAAAGTTGAGTAACTTATCATGGACCTAACCATTTCTAAAAGAGTCCTATTCCTTCTTTCTGCTACACCATTTTGTTGGGGAGTTCCAAGTGCAGTCAATTGGGATACCATCCCATTTTCAGTTAAGTAAACTTTGAAATCCCCAAGAAGGTATTCGCCACCATGATCAGATCGAATGGCCTTTATGTGTTTACCCAATTGATTCTCAACTTCAGCCCTAAACTCTTTGAACTTTTCAAAAGCTTCAGATTTTCATCTCATTAGGTACGCATAACCATATTTTGAGTAATCATCGGTGAAAGTGATGAAGTACTTATAACCTCCTTTTGCTTGGGTTGACATAGGACCACAAACATCCGTATGAACTTATTCAAGCAACTCTTGGGCTCTTCTACCTTTTTGCATTAAAATGTCGTTTAGTCATTTTGCTTTCCAAACAAGATTCACAAACTGGAAATTCATCAAAGTCCAATGGCTCTAAGAGACCATCTTTGATCAGTCTTTGAATTCTGTTTGAATTAATATGACCTAACGCAAGTGCCAAAGATATGCATCATTAGTAGAAGGAAACTTTCTCTTTAATGATTTTACATGGGAGTTATTATCTAATTCAGAATAGTATAATTCATGCTTATCAGGAGTTAAAATATAAAGACCATCCACAATATTGCCAGAACAGATAAACATTTTATCTTTCTTTATTACAACATTATCTTTAAGGATAACACAATATCCATTTATACCCAAATAAGTTGCAAAAATTAAATTCCTACGAACAGTAGGTACATATAAATAGTCTTCCAATATTAAAACCCTAGACTCAAAGCATAAATTAAACACTCCAATAGCTACAACCAGAATCCTACTCCCATCAGCCAAGGTTAGAAACAATGCACTGATTCGGACTGACTTCATGAATTGATGAACGTTATATATTAAGTCAATGAATATATATATATATATATATATTAAGTCAATGATGAATGTTATCAATCATATATTGTGGCTTGGATGCATTCACTTTGAATTCATATAGCAGTCATGCGTGGTCATTCTCAATGAACATTATTGCTTCAATCCTTATATATATAAAGGATGCATAAGGATTCATCCAATCCATATATATAAAGGCTTATATATTTAGGGTTCAATTAGTATACTATATTATATACATATATATAAGGTGTGATGATTGTCATAATATATATATATATATATATATAATATAGGTTTACATGCAAATTCTTAATGTATCATTCTTTTGTCTTCTTTGAATGCATTGATATATATATATATATATATATATTATTTATATGGGTTCATATGCATTCAAATTATTGATATAAGGAAGTGGTACAATGTTTCTAGCATGTGTTATATGCCTTGGATTTCTTGGATCCGTATATTAAAGTGTATTTTTCATGTGTTACAATTTGTATGGAGATACATGAATATATATGCTATCTTGTTAATGTTAGGATTATGAAATTTATTCCTAATGAGATTAGGATTATGTTTTCAAGGTGTCTAGCATTATTATTGTTCTTGATCTTAAAAACCTTTAATTTAAAATATCTAGTGGATCTCACGGCCTCTATTATCGGTTCATAGTAGTGTGGGTAAACACCTTGTCTTGGTGTAAATGCCTCGCGATCCCAAAGGAGAGTGTTTACTTCATAGTACTACAAGATTGAACTCACCCGTTTAAAGTAGTGGGGACAAACACCTCGTCTTGGCGCATATGCCTCGCGATCCCAAAAGAGGGTGTTTTTGTTCCATGGTTCTACAAGTTTAAATATTGTAGGGGAGATGAAATGTGGCTACACATGATTCTAGATAATGGTGTACACTAGACTAAGTATAATGTTAACCTCCTAAAGGAGCTATGTCATTATTACTTAGAGGCAAAAGGCAAAACGGCAAATTATTTTTGTTTGTAAGAGTTACCATGATAGCATTAATAATGAGAATATTTCTCAACCAATTAATGTGTTTATAATAAACTTGCTACCAAGGAATTATAGACATGGATTGGGTTGTCATTGCATATATTATTTATGGTTTTATTAAGGTTCCATATTTTATGCTTATATGCTAAATTGATAATGTCCAGTTTTCTTATTATTATGTTTGTTACTTTCAGATTTAAATCATGGCATCATTTAGCCCACTTGTTGCTATTCTTAATTAAAACAAACTGACTGGATCCAACTATATTGATTGGAAAAGAAATTTGGACATTGTTCTTACTGCTGAAAAGCACAAATATGTGTTTACTCAACCATATCCTAGCTTTCCATCATTAGATGCTCCTCTTGAGGAAAAACAACGATATGATCGTTGGCAGAAATCTAATGAGATGGCCAAGTGCTATATCTTAGCATCTATTTTAAATGTTCTACATCATCAAATGCAGGATGTAGAACTAGCTTCGGACATTATGCTAAGTCTGAAGGAGATGTTTGGTGAGCAAGGTCGTTCTGCATGGCAAGAAACTATGAGGTAGATTTATAATACCAAAATGGTTGAAGGTACTTCAATGAGGGAGCGTTGTCTAAGGATGATCTCTAATCTGAATACATTGGAAGTTTTAGGTGCCAATATTGATGAAAAATCCCAAGTGGATATGATACTCCTGTCACTACCAGAATCATTCAAGGAATTCAGGCTTAACTATAATATGAACAAAAAGGTTTATACATTGTCTGAATTGATGAATGAGTTGGTAGTGGCGGAAGGCATCCTTGGTACTTCTAGTGTTGATGCCAATACGGCTGAAGCTTCTACTTTTCATCCTAAGTCGAAAGGCAAGGGTGAAAAGAAGAAGAAGAAGAAGAAGAAGAAGAAGGACTTCACCAAGAGAGATGGTAAACAAGTTGCCTTAAGAGTTGCCAACAAAGGAAAAAAAAAAACCAAAAGAAAGTGTTTCCATTGTGGTGAGAAAGGACATTGGAAGAGGAATTGTCCAATATTCAAAGCTGCCAAGAATAAAGGTATGAAAAGTACATTCCTTCTTGAAACATGTTTAGTACAGAATCCCACGGATTCCTGGTGTGTGGATTCAGGTTGTACTAATAATATCTGCAATACTTTGCAGGGGTTCTAGGAGACTAGAAAGCTAAATGAAGGGAAATTGTTTCTTACTTTGGCTGATGGGAGCAGAATACCAGTTGTAGCTGTTGGAGTGTTTAATTTATGTTTTGAGTCTAGGATTTTAATATTAGAAGACTGTTTATATGTACCTAATGTTCGCAGGAATTTAATTACTACAACTTATTTAGGCAAACATGGATATTATGTTATCCTAAAAGACAATGTTGTAAATAAAGAAGGATAAAGTGTTTATTTGCTCTGGCAATATTGTGGATGATCTGTACATTTTAACTTCTGACAAACATGAATTATACAATTCTGAATTAGATAGTAGCTATTATGTAAAATCATTAAAGAGAAAGTTTCCATCTACTAATGATGCATAACTATGGCACTTGTGTTTGGGACATATTAATTCAAATAGGATTCAAAGACTAATCAAAGATGGACTTTTACAGCCCATGGACTTTGATGGAATTCCAGTTTGCGAATCTTGTTTGGAAGGTAAAATGACCAAACAACCTTTTAATGCAAAAGGTATAATAGCCTAAGAGTTGCTTGAATTAGTTCATTCAGATGTATATGATCATATGTCAACCCAAGCAAAAGGAGGTTATAAGTACTTCATCACTTTTAAGGATGATTACTCAAGATATGGTTATGTGTACCTAATGAAACGGAAGTCTGAAGCCTTTGAAAAGTTCAAAGAGTTTAGGGCTGAAGTTGAAAATCAATTGGGTAAACACATAAAGGCCATTCGATCTGATCGAGGTGGCGAATACCTTCTTAGGGATTTCAAGGATTACCTAATTCAAAATGGGATTGTCTCCCAATTGACTGCACCTGGAACTCTCCAAAAAAATGGTGTAGTGAAAAGAAGGAATAGGACTCTTTTGGAAATGGTTAGGTCCATGATGAGTTATTCAACTTTTCTAATTTCCTTTTGGGGATATGTACTAAAAACTGCAATGCATATTTTGAATTTAGTTCCATCAAAATCTATTCCCAACACACCTAAGGAATTGTGGAGTGGTCGTAAGCCTAGTATGAAATATCTCCATATTTAGGAATGTCCATCACATGTGTTGAAAGGGAAGTCTGATAAGTTGGAAGCTAAAACGAAAGTATGAAGGTTTTTAGGGTATTCAAAGGAAACCAAGGGTTATTTATTCTATAATCATAAGGATAACAAAGTGTTTATTAGCACCTATGCCAAATTTTTGGAAGATGATTATGTGAATAATTTTAATTCTAGAAGTAAAGTTGTGTTGGCTGAATTAGACGAACCTGTAATTGAACAACGATTGGATGAAACTAGGAATGATATGGCTATATTGGATACACCACAAGACATTACTTATAAGATGACTAGTAAATAGGTGCCTCGTCGTAGTGGGAGAATTTTTTGGCCTCCTATAAGATTTATAGGTTTGGGAGAAGCTTATGAAGCTATCCTAAAAGAGGCTGAATTGGATCCCTACACTTATGAGGAGGCAATGAATGATATAGGTGTACATCATTGGGTCCAAGCTGTGAAATCTGAGTTAGATTCAATGTATTCCAATCATGTTTAGGATCTTGTAAAGGTGCCTAACGGCATTAAACTTGTTGGTTGCAAATGGGTTTACAAGAGGAAGAGAGGGATAGATGGAAAGGTTGAAACCTTTAAAGCAAGACTAGTGGCGAATGGGTAGACACAAAAAGAAAGTATTGATTATGATGAAACTTTTTTGCCAGTAACCATGCTTAAATCTGTCAGAATTCTCTTATCCATTGCTACTCATTATGATTATGAGATTTGAAAAATGGATGTCAAGACTACATTTCTTAATGGCAATTTTGAAAAAGAAATCTATATGATGCAACCGGAAGATTTCATAGCAAAGAACCAAGGGCATATGGTATGCAAGTTGAAAAGGTCTCTTTATGGACTTAAGCAAGCATCTAGGTCATGGAACATCAGATTTGATCAAGCAATCAAATCATTTGGTTTTGAACAAAACCTTGATGAACCATTTGTGTACAAAAGACATCGAGACAAAATAGTAATGTTCCTAGTGCTTTATGTTGATGATATTCTACTTATTGGGAATGATGTATGGGTAATGTTATCAGTAAAGGTTTGGTTGTCAAGCCAATTTGAAATGAAGGACTTGGGTGAAGTTAACTTTATTCTAGGGATCAAGCTGTCGCGAGATCGCAAGAATAAGATGTTAGTTTATCACAAACTAGGTATATAGATAGGATTCTAGCACGGTTTAGTATGCAAAACTCCAAGAAAGGATTACTTCCTTTTAGACATGGAGTTCCTCTATCTGATGACCAAAGGCCTAAGACTCTTGAGGAAGAAAATATGATGAGACAAGTTCCTTATGCTTTTGCAGTGGGAAGTCTCATGTCTGTCATGCGATGTACTTGACCAGATATCTGTTATTCAGATGGCATGGTCAGCTGATATCAATCAAATCCAGGATTTAAACATTGACAAGCTGTAAAGTATATTCTCAAGTATCAACGGAGAACAAGAGATTATATGCTTGTTTACCATAGTGAGGATTTGATTCCCATTGGTTATACAGATTCAGATTTTCAGTCAGATCTTAATTTCAGAAAGTCCACTTCAGGATGTGTGTTCACCTTGGGAGGTGGAGCCATAAGTTGAAGGAGTGTTAAGCAATCTTGTATTGCAGACTCCACCATGGAAGCTGAATATGTTACTGCTTGTGAAGCGGCAAAGGAAGCTATTTGGCTCAAGAAATTCCTTTCTGATCTTGGTGTTGCGAGAATGGAGCAAGTTCCCATCACATTATTTTGTTACAATACTGGAGCGGTTGCACAATCCAAGGATCCAAGGAATCACAAGAAAGGAAAGCACATTAAGAGAAAGTATCACATTATTCGAAACTTTGTTGCTCGAGGAGATGTAATAGTAGCAAAGATTGATAGTGCAAGTAATCTAGCGGATCCTTTTACCAAAACCTTACCACAATAGACTTTTGAGTCACATTTAGAGGGAATGGGAGTTAGATTAGTGCACAATAGTCTTTAGGGCAAGTGGGAGATTGTTAGGATATATGCTCTTAAATCCTATTGTATGATACTATGTATGACATTATGTATGACTTAATGTTATGATTAATAAAGTTGTTTTATTATTATCTAATATAATGGCAACATGAATATTTGGAAATTATCATATAGTCCATGACATGCGTAGTATGTGATTTATGTGATTTCGTCACGGAAGATATAAATCACAAGTTCTTTGTAAACTCAGAATTATAGTTCGTAGTCGGTGATGAAATTGGGCATTTCATCTGCGAAGTCTATAACATATCAACTAAGATGATTTGTCTTGATCATGGAGGTAGAGACTTCTTATTGATATGTTGATATGTTTTAAGAGTTAAGACATATTGAACTGAACCGATGTGAGATTTATTATTCTCCTAACGACTGTCAAATGAATAATAAATCTCACGACTTCTATTTGCATGAACTCTTAATCCTGAGAGAATAATGGACCTGATCATGAGGTGTAGGTTGTTTTGATATATCAGGAGTGAGATCTAAAGTCACGATCAAAACCTCAGTATGTTGGGTAGCGACATTTAGTGTTGATGGAACATATATTCTCAAGATGGAATTCATGATCTCATAACGGAGATATAAAATATTTTTTTGAAATAAGTTTAATGGGTTTGGTTATTCAGAGTGTTAGGTCTAATCACTTTAGTAAAGAGATACTAAAGTATATATTTATGAAATTAGATTTCATAAATATATGATGAATAACTGAAAGGATTAAATCGGGTACCCAATGATTAAGATTTAGAAATTTTCAAAGTGACTGTCTATATTCATGACTTTGTATTATTACGAATATTTAATGAAGGGGTTGCATGTATAATAAAGTCTTGGGATATAATTTATTAATAAGACCTAGAGTGCAATTATATTTATATAGTGGTATTAAATATAATTAATGGTAACTTTGGGCTTGCCAAGAGTTGATAGAAAAGCCCAAGGCCCATTGGAGCTAGTGTCTTACTAGTCCCTTTTGGTCCCACTCCAAGCCACACACTAAAGCCCGATTGGAAAGGCCTAATAGGCCAGCCCAATTAGATAATCAGTTAGTTATAAAGGGACAAACATACAGAATTTTTCATAAGAGAAAAAGACACATTATTGTGAAGTGGTGTGTATGTGTGAATGAAGCCACTCAATTATTCTCCCTTGGAAACTGATTGAGAGACCACACTTCTTGGGCGTACAGTGCAGTTGGAGTGAAGATTAAAAGTGTTTCTAAGTACTTCTAATCTTTTGTTTTGAATTTCGCAGCACCAAGGTACACTATCTCGTTCTTAAATTCTGAAATTTACATAGTGCATGTTTTCAATCATGAATGAAATAGATCCATTTTTATTGCTTCTACTGTGTGTTTTGTATGAGATACAAAACCAGATTTTCCAACAGACAGTAGGTCGTTTTTCAACATTTTCAAGTATGCTTCAATCAAAACTCATTCAAAACATGTTCCTACCCCTTCTAAGGTATCATGTTTTCATCTAGACCTGTCATACAGCAAAACCCAAGCATTTACATGATCAAAAACATATTAAAACGGAAGATCAAAAGAAAGCTCAAAAATGTGAAAAGTTTGAAAAAGTTGCTGATCTAGTCCTTATGCCCTCTGAAAGATGATCTTGTGGCCTGTATATCAACAGAGGTGACTCATTCAGCCTCACCGCTTCATTCCAACGCGTGTGGTTGAAGGCATCACTAGAGAGCACGTAGGAAGTTTTCTTGGACTTGGGTGCTATGGAGAAGATGAAAGAGCTTAGAGAGGGAGAGAGTTTCAGATGAGGAGATTTGAGAGAGAGGAATTAGATTGTAGAAAAGAATGAGAGAGAGGTAGGGTTTTGTAGAGAGCAAAGATGGCAGTTAGAGAGATGGAAAGAATGTGAAGAGATGAGGGAGATGAAGAGAATGAAAAGAAAAAAGAAACGGTTAGTAACCTTTGATGAAAAATGAAGCGGTGGGAACACACTTGGTGGCTAAACTACGCGTAGTTTTGACCTCCACTAAACTACATGTAGTTTAGCAATAAATAAATAAATAAATTTTCACAAAATCCCCAGTGGATTCTCGGAAAGTATGAAGTGCAAAAGAAAATTCAAAAGTATATCAAGAATGACAAAAATACCCTTAGTTGGGTAAAGGACACAAAGACCATCAAAGCATCCCTAATGAATGGAAAGTGTCCAAAGCATCCTCAGTGGATCAAAAGTTACCAAGGAAATTCCCCCGTGAGTTTAGATTGTCAACCAAATCCCCAGTAAAGTATAGTATCATGGAAGGACTCCCCTGTGGGTCCAAGATATAAAGGCAACTCCCTAGTGAGTTGTGAAGAAATTTCCCCATTAAGCAGACAAGACCCTCATCGTGGGTAGAATCAACACGAGGTCCCTAGTGAGCCACAAAGAAATAGATGAATTTTCCCTAGTGGGCCACACATTACCAAAGACTACCTCGTAGGTTTCAATCACCAATACGCATCACAACAAGTTACCATCCCTAGTAAGCTGCATACCAAGGAGGCTTTCCCGTGAGTCACCAAAACTTCTCAGTAGATCATACTCCCTAGTGAGTTTTTCATAATCCTTAGGGGATTCTACACCTGAGACTCCTTCTGTTGGAAAATCTAGTTTTGTATCTCATACAAAACACACAGCGGAAGCAACAAAAATGGATCTATTTCACTCATGATTGATAACATGCACTATGTAAATTTCAGAATTTAAGAACGAGATTGCGTACCATGGTGAGGTGAGATTCAAAACAAAATATTAGAAGTACTTGGGAACACTTTTAATCTTCACTCCAATTCCACTTTACGCCCAAGAAGTGTGGTCTCTCAATCAGTTTCTAAAGGAGAATTATTGAGTGGCTTCACTCACACATACACACCACTTCATAATGATGTATCTTTTTCTCTTATAAAAAATTCTGTATGTTTCTCCCTTTTATAACTAACTGATTATCTAATTGGACTGGCCTATTGGGCCTTTCCAATTGGGCTTTAGTGTGTGGCTTGGAGTGGGACCAAAAGGGACCAATAAAACACTAGCTTTAATGGGCCTTGGGTTTTTCTATCAACTCTTGACAAGCCCAAAGTTACAATTAATTATATTTGATACCACTAAATAAATATAATTGCACTCTAGGTCTTATTAATAAATTATATCCCAAGACTTTATTATACATGCAACCCCTTCATAAAATATTCGTAGTAATACAAAGTCATGAATATAGACTGCCACTTTGTTAATTACTACTTCTTAATCCTCGAGTACCCGGTTTAATCCTTTTAAGTTATTCATGATATATTTATGAAATCCAATTCCATAAATATATACTTTAGTATATTCTTACTAAAGTAGTTAGGCCCAACACTCTGAATAACCAAACCCATTAAACTTATCTCAAGGGAATATTTTATATCTCCGTTAAGAGATTATGAATTCCATCTTGAGAATATATGTTCCATCAACACTAAATGTGGCTGCCCAACATACTGAGGTTTTGATCGTAACTTTAGATCTCACACCTGATATATCAAAGCAACCTACATCTCATGATCAGGTCCATTATTCTCTCAGGATTAAAAGTTAATGCAAATAGAAGTCGTGAGATTTATTATTCATTTGACAGTCGTTAGGAGAATAATAAATCTCATAGCGGTCCAGTTCAAAATGTCTTAACTCTTAAAACATATCAACATATCAACTAGAAGTCTCCACTTCCATGATCAAGACAAATCATCTTAGTTGATATATTATAGTCTTCGCAGATGAAATGTCCAATTTTATCACCGACTACGAACTATAATTCTGAGTTTACAAAGAACTTGTGATCTATATCTTCCGTGACTAAATCACATAAATCACATACTATGCATCTCATGGATTATATGATAATGTCCAAATATTCATGTTACCATTATTTTAGATAATAATAAAACAACTTTATTAATCATAACATTAAGTCATACATAATGACATACATAGCATCATACAATAGGATTTAAGGGCATATATCCTAACAATCTCCCACTTGTCCTAAAGACTGTTATGCACTAATCTAACTCCCATTCCCTCAAAATGTGACTCAAAAGTCCTTTGTGGCAAGGTTTTGGTAAAGGGATCTGCTAGATTACTTGCACTATTAATCTTTGCTACTACTACATCTCCTCGTGCAACAAAATCTCGAATAATGTGGTACTTTCTCTCAATGTGCTTTACTTTCTTGTGATTCCTTGGATCCTTGGATTCTGCAACCGCTCCACTATTGTCGCAAAACAATGTGATGGGAACTTGCTCCATTCTCATAACACCAAGATCAAAAAGGAATTTCTTAAGCCAAACGGCTTCTTTTGCCGCATCACAAGCAGCAACATATTCAGCTTCCATGGTGGAGTCTGCAATGCAAGATTGCTTAACGCTCCTCCAACTAAGGGCTCCACCTCCCAAGGTGAACACACAACCTGAAGTAGACTTTCTGAAATCAAAATCTGACTGAAAATCTGAATCTGTATAACCAATGGGAATCAAATCTTCACTATGACAAACAAGCATATAATCTCTTGCTCTCCGTAGATACTTGAGAATATGCTTTATAGCTTGCCAATGTTTAAGTCCTGGATTTGATTGATATCGGCTGACCATGCCAATAGAATAACAGAAATCTGGTCTAGTACATAGCATGGCATACATGAGACTTCCCACTGCAGAAGCATAAGGAACTTGTCTTATCATATGTTCTTCCTCTAGAGTCTTAGGCCTTTGGTCATCAGATAGAAGAACTCCATGTCTAAAAGGAAGTAATCCTTTCTTGGAGTTTTGCATGCAAAACCGTTCTAGAACCTTATCTGTATACCCAGTTTGTGATAAAACTAACATCTTATTCTTGCAATCTCACCAAAGCTTGATCCCTAGAATAAAGTTAACTTCACCCAAATCCTTTATTTCAAATTGGTTTGACAACCAAACCTTTACCAATGACATTACACCTACATCATTTTCAATGAGTAGAATATCATCAACATAAAGCACTAGGAACTTATCTTGATGTCTATTTTACACACATGATTCATTAAGATTTTGTTCAAAACCATCTGATTTGATTGCTTGATCAAATTTGATGTTTCATGACCTAGATGCTTGCTTAAGTCCATAAATAGACCTTTTCAAATTGCATACCATATGCTCTTGGTTCTTTGCTATAAAACCTTCTAGTTGCATCATATAGATTTCTTCTTCAAGATTGCCATTAAGAAATGCAGTCTTAACATCCATTTGCCAAATCTCATAATCATAATGAGCAACAATGGATAAGAGAATTCTGATAGATTTAAGCATGGCTACTGGCGAAAAAGTTTCATTATAATCAATACCTTCTTTTTGTGTATACCCTTTCGCCACTAGCCTTGCTTTAAAGGTTTCAACCTTTCCATCTATCCCTCTTTTTCTCTTGTAAACCCATTTGCAACTAACAGGTTTAATGCTGTTTAGAGCCCTTACAAGATCCCATACTTGATTGGAATACATTGAATCCAATTCAGATTTCGTAGCTTGGAGCTAGTGATGTGCATCTATATCATTCATTGCCTCCTCATAAGTGTAAGGATCCGATTTAGCCCTTCTGGGATAGCTTCATAAGTTTTTCCCAAACCTATATATCTTATAGGAGGCCGAACAATTCTCCCACTACGACGAGGCACCTGTGTACTAGTCATCTCATGAGTAATGTCTTGTGGTGTATCCAATACAGCCACATCATTCCTAGTTTCATCCATTGGTTGTTCAATTACAGGTTCATCTAATTCAGCCAATACAACTTTACTTCTAGGATTAAAATTATTCTCATAATCATCTTCCAAAAATTTGGCATGGGTGCTAACAAACACTTTGTTATCCTTATGATTATAGAATAAATAACCCTTGGTTTCTTTGAATACTCTAAAAACATGCATACTTTCGTTTTAGCTTCCAACTTATCAGACTTCCCTTTCAACACACGTGTTTTTAGTGCATATCCCCAAAAGGAAATTGGTAAAGTTGAATAACTCATCATGGACCTAACCATTTCCAAAAGAGTCCTATTCCTTCTTTCCGCTACACCATTTTGTTGGGGAGTTTTAGGTGTAGTCAATTGGGAGACAATCCCATTTTGAATTAGGTAATCCTTGAAATCCCCAAGAAGGTATTCGCCACCTCGATCAGATCGAATGGCCTTTATGCGTTTACCCAATTGATTTTCAACTTCAGCCCTAAACTCTTTGAACTTTTCAAAGGCTTCGGACTTCTGTCTCATTAGGTACACATAACCATATCTTGAGTAATCATCCGTAAAAGTGATGAAGTACTCATAACCACCTTTTGCTTAGGCTGACATAGGACCACATATATCTGTATGAACTAATTCAAGCAACTCTTGGGCTCTTCTACCTTTTGCATTAAAAGGTCGTTTGGTCATTTTACCTTCCAAACAAGATTCACAAACTGGAAATCCATCAAAGTCCATGGGTTGTAAAAGTCCATCTTTGATTAGTATTTAAATCCTATTTGAATTAATATGACCTAAACGCAAGTGCCATAGATATGCATCACTAGTAGAAGGAACATTTCTCTTTAATGATTTTACATGAGAGCTACTATCTAATTCAGAATTGTATAATTCATGCTTGTCAGGAGTTAAAATATAAAGACCATCCACAATATTGCCAGAACAGATAAACACTTTATCCTTCTTTATTACAACATTGTCTTTGAGGATAACATAATATCGATGTTTACCTAAATAAGTTGCAAAAATTAAATTCCTACGAACATTAGGTACATACAAACAGTCTTCCAATATTAAAACCCTAGACTCAAAACATAAATTAAACACTCCAACAGCTACAACTGGTATTCTGCTCCCATCAGCTAAAGTAAGAAACAATTCCCCTTCATCTAGCTTTCTGGTCTCCTGGAACCCCTGCAAAGTATGGCAGATATGATTAGTACAACCTGAATCCACACACCAGGAATCCGTGGGATTCTGTACCAAACATATTTCAAGAAGGAATGTACTTTTCATACCTTTATTGTTGGTAGCTTTGAATATTGGACAATTCCTCTTCCAATGTCCTTTCTCACCACAATGGAAACATTTTCCTTTGGTTTTCTTTCCTTTGTTGGCAACTCTTAAGGCCACTTGTTTACCATCTCTCTTGGTGAAGTCCTTCTTCTTCTTCTTCTTCTTTTTACCCTTGCCTTTTGACTTAGGTTGAGAAGTAGAAGCCTCAGCCTTAGCCATATTGGCATCAACACTAGAATTGCCAAGGATGCCTTCTGCCGCTACCAACTCATTCATCAATTTAGACAATGTATAAACCTTTTTGTTCATATTATAGTTAAGCCTTAATTTCTTGAACGATTCTGGTAGTGACTGGAGTATCATATCCACTTGGGATTCTCCATCAATATCGGTACCTAAAACTTCCTATGTATTCAGATTAGAGATCATCCTAAGACAATGCTCCCTCACTGAAGTACCTTCAGCCATTTTGGTATTATAAATTTGCCTCATAGTTTCTTGCCTTGCAGAACAGCCTTGCTCACCAAACATCTCCTTCAGACTTAGCATAATGTCCGAAGCCAATTCCACGTCCTGCATTTGATGCTGTAGAACATTTGAAATAGATGATAGGATATAGCACTTGGCCATCTCATTAGATTTCTGCCAACGATCATATTGCTGTTTTTCCTCAAGAGGAGCATCTAATGATGGAAAGTTAGGACTTGGTTGAGTAAGCACATATTTGTGCTCTTCAGCAGTAAGAACAATGTCCAAGTTTCTTTTCCAGTCAACATAGTTGGATCCAATCAGTTTGTTTTGATTAAGAATAACAACAATTGGGCTAAATGATGCCATGATTTAAATCTGAAAATAATAAACATGAATATAATAAGTAAACTAGGCATTATCAATTTAGCATTATAAGCATATAATATGGAACTTTAATAAAACCATAAAATAATATATACAACGACAGCCCAATCCATGTCTATAATTCCTTAGTAGGAAGTTTATTATAAACACATTAATTGGTTGAGAAATATTCTCATTATTAATGTTATCATGGTAACTCTTACCAAACATAAATAATATGTCGTTTTGCCTTTAGCCTCTAAGTAATAATGACATAACTCCTTTGGGAGGTTAACATTACACTTAGTCTAGTGTACACCATTATCTAGAATTATGTGTAGCCACATTTCATCTCCCTTTATAGTGTTTAAACTTGTAATACCATGAAACAAAAAACCCTCATTTGGGATTGCGAGGCATATACGCTAAGACGAGGTGCTTGTTCACACTACTTTAAACGGGTAAGTTTAATCTTTTAGTACTATGAAGTAAACACCCTCCTTTGGGATCGCAAGGCATATACGCCAAGACGAGGTGTTTACCTACACTACTATGAATCGATAATGGAGGCCGTGAGATCCAACCTTTGTATCTCTCTCCCACTGGATGTTTTAAATTAAAGGTTTTTAAGATCAAGAACTATAATAACGCTAGACACCTTAAAAACATAATCCTAATCTCATTAGGAATAAATTTCATTAAACAAATACTTTAATCCTAGCGTTAGTATATATTAATATAAAACCAAACCCATATATATTATATTACATATATATATATATATATATAAATAATATATATATATAATATAATGATTGGATGAATTCTTATCATCCTTTATATATATCATATGAACTCATATAAAGTTATATATATATATATATATATATAATATACCATACGGATGAATATATTACATATTATACATATATAACAATCATGCCCATGCAAACCAAAAACCAAGCCTTATATGATTCTTCATAACGTACACGGATTCTTCAAGCAATGATGTTCAAATAGCCAAGCATTGCAATGATTCGGTTCATCCAAGGCAGTTAATATATCCAAGGCAGTTACATCCAATCCGTATATATATATATATATATATATATATATATATATTCAATATCCAAGATAAAATGGATTGAATGAACTAATATATGTCTCATATATTAAACATTCATGGCACTATTCAAAGAAAGTAAACACAATGTGAATGAATTCATTTGATGCAATCAAAACAATAACAACGGTGTCAAATGCATTGACAACATCAAGAAAACGTTTTCCTTTATCTTAAAATTCAATCATATATTATACAATCATGAGATGAAAACCTGGCTCTGATACCAATTGTTGGAAAATCTGGTTTTGTATCTCATACAAAACACACGGCGGAAGCAACAAAAATGGATTTATTTCACTCATGGTTGATAACATGCACTATGTAAATTTCAAAATTTAAGAACGGGATTGCATACCTTGGTGCGGTGAAATTCAAAAAAAAAAGATTAGAAGTACTTGGGAACACTTTTAATCTTCACTCCAATTCTACTTTACGCCCAAGAAGTGTGGTCTCTCAATCAGTTTCTAAGGGAGAATTATTGAGTGGCTTCACTCGCACATACACACCACTTCACAATGATGTATCTTTTTCTCTTATAAAAAAATCTGTATGTTTCTCACTTTTATAGCTAACTGATTATCTAATTGGGTCGGCCTATTAGGCCTTTCCAATTGGGCTTTAGTGTGTGGCTTGGAGTGGGACCAAAAGGGACCAATAAGACATTAGCTCTAATGGGTCTTGGACTTTTCTATCAACTCTTGACAAGCCCAAAGTTGCCATTAATTATATTTAATACCATTATATAAATATAATTGCACTCTAGGTCTTATTAATAAATTATATCTCAAGACTTTATTATACATGCAGCCCCTTCATAAAATATTCGTAGTTATACAAAGTCATGAATATAGACTGTCACTTTGTTAATTGCTACATCTTAATCTTTGAGTACCCGATTTAATCCTTTTAAGTTATTCGTCATATATATATGAAATCCAATTCCATAAATATATATACTTTAGCATATTCTTACTAAAGTGGTTAGGCCTAACACTCTGAATAATCAAACCCATTAAACTTATCTCAATGGAATATTTTATATCTCCGTTAAGAGATTATGAATTCCATCTTGAGAATATATGTTCCATCAACACTAAATGTGGCTGCCCAACATACTGAGGTTTTGATCGTAACTTTAGATCTCACTCCTAATATATCAAAGCAACCTACACCTCATGATGAGGTCCATTATTCTCTCAGGATTAAGAGTTCATGCAAATAGAAGTCGTGAGATTTATTATTCATTTGACAATCGTTAGGAGAATAATAAATCTCACAGCGGTACAGTTCAGTATGTCTTAACTCTTGAAACATATCAACATATCTACTAGAAGTCCCCACTTCCATGATCAAGGCAAATCATCTTAGTTGATATGTTATAGTCTTCGTAGATGAAATGCCCAATTTCATCACTGACTATGAACCAAAATTCTGAGTATACAAAGAACTTGTGATCTATATTTTATGTGACTAAATCACATACTATGCATCTCATGGACTATATGATAATGTCCAAATATTCATGTTACCATTATTTTAGATAATAATAAAACAATATTATTAATCATAACATTAAATCATACATAATGTCATACACAGCATCATACAATAGGATTTAAGGGCACTAATCCTAACAATCTCCCACTTGCCCTAAAAACTATTGTGCACTAATCTAACTCTCATTCCTTCCAAATGTGGCTCAAAAGTCCTCTGGGGCAAGGCTTTGGTAAAGGGATCTGCTAGGTTATTTGCACAATCAATTTTTGCTACTACTACATCGCCTCGAGCAACAATATCTCGAATACTGTGGTACTTTCTTTCTATGTGCTTTCCTTTCTTGTGATTCCTTGGATCCTTGGATTGTGCAACCGCTTCACTATTGTCGCAAAAATGTGATAGGAACTTACTCCATTTTCACAATGCCAAGATCAGAAAGGAATTTCTTAAGCCAAACTACTTCCTTTGCTGCTTCATAAAGAGCAACATATTCAGCTTCCGTGGTGGAGTCGCCAATACATGATTGCTTAACACTCCTCCAACTTATGGCTGCACCTCCCAAAGTGAACACACAATCTGAAGTGGACTTTCTAAAATCAAGATTGGACGGAAAATCTAAATTTGTATAACCAAAGGGAATCAAATCCTTACTATAGCAAACAAGCATATAATCTCTTGTTATTTGTAGATACTTAAGAATATGCTTTACAGCTTACCAATGTTTAAGTCTTTGATTTGATTGATATCGGCTGACCATGCCAACTGAATAACAGATATCTAGTCTAGTACATAGCATGGCATACATGAGACTTCCCACTGTAGAAGCATAAGGAACTTGTCTCATTGTATTTTCTTCCTCAAAAGTCTTAGGCCTTTGGTCATCAGACAAAGGAACTCCATGTCTAAAAGGAAGTAATCATTTCTTGGAGTTTTGCATGCTAAACCGTTCTAGAACCTTATCTATATACCTAGTTTATGATAAACCTAACATCTTATTCTTGCAATCTCGCCAAAGCTTGATCTCCAAAATAAAGTTAGCTTCACCTAAGTCCTTCATATCAAGTTGGCTTGACAACCAAATCTTTACCGATGACATTACCCTTACATCATTTCCAATGAGTAGAATATCATCAACATAAAGTACTAGGAGCATTACTACTTTATCTCTATGTCTTTTGTACACACCTGGTTCATCAAGATTTTTTTCAAAACCAAATGATTTGATTGCTTGATCAAATCTAATGTTCCACGGTCTAGATGCTTGTTTTAGTCCATAAATGGACCTTTTCAACTTGCATACCATATGCTCTTAGTTCTTTGCTATGAAACCTTCCGGTTGCATCATATAGATTTCTTCTTCAAGATTGCCATTAAATGCAGTCTTGACATCAATTTGCAAAATCTCATAATCATAATGAGCAGCAATGGATAAGAGAATTCTAATAGATTTAAGCATGGCTACTGGCGAAAAAGTTTTATCATAGTCAATACCTTTCTTTTGTGTATACCCTTTCACCACTAGTCTTGCTTTACAGGTTTCAACCTTTCCATCTATCCCTCTCTTCCTCTTGTAAACCTATTTGCAACCAACAGGTTTAATGTCGTTAGGCGCCTTTACAAAATCTTATACTTGATTAGAATACATAGAATCCAATTCAAAATTCATAGCTTGGACCCAATGATATGCATCTATATCATTTATTGCCTCTTCATAAGTGTAGGGATCCGATTTAGCCTCTTTTGGGATAGCTTCATAAGTTTCTCCCAAAATTATAAATCTTATAGAAGGCCAAACAATTCTCCCACTACGACGAGGCACCTGTGTACTAGTCATCTTATGAGTAATGCCTTGTGGTGTATCTAATACACCTACATCATCCCTAGTTTCATGCATTGGTTGTTCTATTACAGGTTCAACTATTTTAGCCAAGACAACTTTACTTCTAGGACTAAAATTATTCACATAATCATCCTCCAAAAATTTGGCATTGGTGCTAACAAATACTTTGTTATCTTTATGATTATAGAATAAATAACCCTTAGTTTCCTTTGAATACCCTAAAAACATGCATACCTATTTTTGCTTCCAACTTATCAGACTTCACTTTCAATATATGTGCCGGACATCCCTAAATGTGGAGATATCTCATACTAAGCTTGTGCCCACTCCGCAATTCCTTGGGTGTATTGGGAACAGATTTTGATAGAACTAAATTCAAAATATGCATTGCAGTTTCAAGTGCATATCCTCAAAAAGAAACTGGTAAAGTTGAGTAACTCATCATAGACCTAACCATTTCTAAAAGAATCCTATTCTTTCTTTCTGCTACACCATTCTGTTGGGGAGTTCCAGGTGCAGTTAATTGGGATACAATACCATTTTGAAATAAGTACTCCCTGAAATCCCCAAAAAGGTATTCGTCACCTCGATCAGATCAAATGGCCTTTATGTGTTTACCTAATTGATTCTTAACTTCTGCCTTAAACTCTTTGAACTTTTCAAAGGTTTTGGACTTCCGTCTCATCAGGTACACATAACCATATCTTAAGTAGTCATCAGTAAAAGTGATGAAGTACTCATAACCTCCTTTTGCTTAGGTTGACATAAGACCACATACATCTGTATGAACTAATACAAGCAATTCTTGGGCTCTTCTATCTTTTGCATTTAAAGGTCGTTTGATCATTTTACCTTACAAACAAGATTCACAAACTGGAAATCCATCAAAGTCCATGGGCTCTAAGAGTCCATCTTTGATCTGTCATTGAATCCTGTTTGAACTAATGTGACCCAAATGCAAGTGCCAAAGATATAAATCATTAGTAGAAGGGAACTTTCTCTTTAATGATTTTACATGAGAGTTATATTTAATTCAGAATTATATCATTCATGTTTATTCTGATTTAAAATATAAAGACTATCTACAATATTGCCAGAACAAAGAAACATTTTATCCTTCTTTATTATAACATTGTCTTTTAGGATAACATAATATCCATGTTTACCTAAATAAGTTGCAGAAATTAAATTCCTACGAACATTAGGTACATACAAACAGTCTTCCAATATTAAAACTATAGATCCAAAACATAAATTAAACACTCCAATAGCTACAACTAGAATCTTGCTCCTCATTAGCCAAGGTAAGAAACATTTCTCCTTCATTCAGCTTTCTGGTCTCCTAGAACCCAAAAAAAGAATTGCAGATTTGATTAGTACAACCTGAATCCATATGCTAGGAATCTATGGGATTTTGTAATAAACATGTTTCAAGAAGGAATGTACTTTTTATACCCTATTCTTGGCAGCCTTAAATATTGGACAATTCCTCTTCCATTGTCCTTTCTCACCACAATGGAAACACTTTCCTTTGGTTTTCTTTCCTTTGTTGGCAACTCCTAAGGCAACTTGTTTACCATGTTGCTTGGCGAAGTCCTTTTTTTTTTTTTTTTTTACCTTTGCCTTTTGACTTAGGTTGAGAAGTAGATGTTAGGATATGTGCCCTTAAATCCTATTGTATGATGCTATGTATGATATTATGTATGACATTATGTGAGAAATGATGTATGACTTAATATTGTGTTTAATAAAGTTGTCTTATCTAAAATAATGGTAACATGAATATTTGGACATTATCAAATAGTCCATGAGATGCATAGTATGTGATTTATGTGAAAAGTCACAGAAGATATAGATCACAAGTTCTTTGTAAACTCAAAATTTTGGTTCGTAGTCGATGATGAAATTGGGCATTTCATCTGCGAAGACTATAACATATTAGCTACGATGATTTGTCTTGATCATGGAAGTGGTGACTTCTAGTTAATATGTTGGTATGTTTTAAGAGTTAAGACATATTGAACTGGACCGCTGTGAGATTTATTATTCTCCTAACGACTGTCAACTGAATAATAAATCTCACGACTTGTATTCACATGAACTCTTAATCCTGAGAGAATAATGGACCTGATCATGAAATGTAGGTTGCTTTGATATATCAGGAGTGAGATCTAAAGTAACGGTCAAAACCTCAGTATGTTGGGCAGCCACATTTAGTGTTGATGGAACATATATTCTCAAGATGGAATTCATAGTCTCTTAAGGGAGATATAAAATATTCCCTTGAGATAAGTTTAATGGGTACAGTTATTCAGAGAGTTAGGCCTAACCACTTTAGTAAGACTAAAGTATATATTTATGAAATTGGATTTCATAAATATATGGTGAATAACACAAAAGGATTAAACCGGATACTCAAGGATTAAGATGTAGTAATTTACAAAGTGGCAGTCTATATTCATGACTTTGTATTACTACGAATATTTTATGAAGGGGTTACATGTATAATAAAGTCTTGGGATATAATTTATTAATGAGGCCTAGAGTGCAATTATATTTATATAGTGGTATTAAATATAATTAATGGTAACTTTGGACTTGTCAAGAGTTGACAGAAAAGCCCAAGGCACATTGGAGCTAGTGTCTTATTTGTTCCCTTTTGGTCCCACTCCAAGCCACACACTATAGCCCAATTGGGAAGGCCCAAAAGGCTAGCCCAATTAGATAATCAGTTATGTGGAGAGAAACATACATAATTTTATATAGAATAAAATGGTTTGTATGTTTAGTGTGTGAAAAAACATGAAATAAGGAAGAGAAACACTCTTTCATATTCTCTCTAGAAACATAAAACTGATTGAGAGACCACACATCTTGGGCATCAAGTGGAATTGGAGTGAAGATTGAAAGTTTTCTCGAGTACTTCTTCATTCAGTTTTGAATTTCACCGCATCAAGGTACACTCTCTTGTTCTCATATTCTGAAACCTACATAGTGCATGTTATCAATTGCGAATGAAGTAGATTCGTTTATTTTCCGCTGCGTATGTTTTGTTTTCGATGCAAACATGTATATTACCCAACAGTAGAAGCTTCAGCCATATTGGCATCAACACTAGAAGTACCAATGATGCCTTCCGCTGCTATCAACTTATTCATCAATTCAGACAATAAATAAACTTTTTTGTTCATATTATAGTTAAGTCTGAATTCCTTGAATGATTCTGGTAGTGACTAGAGTATCATATCCACTTGAAATTCTCCATCAATATTGGCACCTAAAACTTCTAATGTATTCAGATTAGAGATCATCCTAAGACAATGCTCCCTCATTGAAATACCTTCAGCCATTTTGGTATTATAAATCTGCCTCATAGTTTCTTGCCTTGCAGAACGGCCTTGCTTACCAAACATCTCCTTCAAACTTAGCATTATGTCTGAAGCTAGTTCTATATTCTGCATTTGATGCTGTAGAACATTTGAAATAGATGCTAAGATATAGCACTTAGCCATCTCATTAGATTTCTGCCAACAATCATATCGTTGTTTTTCCTTAAGAGGAGCATCTAATGATGGAAAGCTAGGACATGGTTGAGTAAGCACATATTTGTGCTCTTCAGCAGTAAGAACAATGTCCAAATTTCTTTTCCAGTCAACATAGTTAGATCCAGTCAGTTTGTTTTGATTAAGAATAGCAACAAGTGGGCTAAATGATGCCATGATTTCAAATCTAAAAATAACAAACATGAATATAATTAGTAAACTAGACATTATCAATTTAGCATATATACATATATTATGGAATCTTAATAAAACTATAATATAAAATATGCAATGACAACCCAATAAAATATGCAATGAGAACTATTCTCATTATTAGTACTATTATGATAACTCTTATCAAACACTAATAATATGTCGTATTACCTTTGAGCCTCTAAGTAATAATGGCATAGCTCCTTTGGGAGGTTAACATTACACTTAGTCTATTGTACACCATTATATAGAATCATGTGTAGCCACATTTCATCTCCCTTGTAGTGTTTAAACTTGTAGTATCGTGGAACAAAACACCTCCTTTGGGATCGCGAGGCATATACGCCAAGACGAGGTGCTTGTCCACACTACTTTAAGCGGGTAAGTTCAATCTTGTAGTACTATGAAGTAAACACCCTCCTTTGGGATCGCGAGGCTTATACGCCAAGACGTGGTGCTTACCCCACACTACTATGAATCGATAATGGAGGCCGTGAGATCCAACCCTTGTATCTCTCTCCCATTGAATATTTTAAATTAAAGGTTTTTAAGATCAAGAACCATAATAATGCTAGAAACCTTGAAAACATAATCCTAATCTCACTAAGAATAAATTTCACTAAAGGAATACTTTAATCCTAGCATTAACATAAACTGTTTGCCTATAAATATATAAATCATATCATGCAAGACTAACAATAGTACATGTTTACCATTGAAGAATGAAAAAACATACAATCATATATGTATCTCTAGCCCAAAGTCAAACGCCACTTTTTTTTTTTTTTTTTTTGAGAAACAGCATTGTGATGCATTTAATTACGAAATACTAGCTAAATCAGCATGGTATGAAGACAATACATCTGCTGGAACATCTTCCATCCCTGTTACACAATTTGGAAAATTAATTGCTAACTAAGCCAAGTTGTGTGCAACTATGTTGCCCTCTCTCTTAGTGTGAGAGTAGGACAATTTGGAAAAATCTGAAGAGAGTGTTAAAAAGTCCTGTATCAGCAAACCAAAGGGGGCTAACCCAGGATTCTTGGTTTTCAATGCCATCATCACCAGTAAAGAATCACCCCTCAGCATAGCTTCAGATATGCCTACCTCCCTAGCAAACTCGAGTGCTTTGCTGGCAGCCAAGGCTTCAATCTCTATTGGTTGGAGTTGTTGAGGAACTTGAGTAGGCGTGGAAGCAATAACAAGTCCCCCTGGTTTTGAATGATGACTCCCAGATCGGAATATTTATCTTTAGCAGAAATGGCACCGTCAAAGCTAATTTGAACGTATCCTGATCATGTGGTTTCCACCGGGCTCTCCCCTTTGGACTAATAGGAAGTGGTGCAAGTTTCAGGCCTTTATATTCTGCGTATCTATCATGAACTAATTGAGAAAGTTCGTTAAGAGGGCGATAGACTTACTAGGTTCTCACCTGGTTTCTTTGGTGCCAAATTGACCAAATGGTGAAGGCAAACAATTTCAGGTTCCTTTGATGTTGAACACCCAAGCCAAGAGCCCACTGAAGCTAGAAAAACTTTGTTGGTTCTGAAAACTCCATATATCATTCAACCCCCATACACGGTCCAACTCTTTGCAGCTCTAAACTGTATACACAATATCTTCGTTATCTTCCTTGCATCGATCATAAATCTGCTCTACAATAATTGTTCGACGTACTAGGTTGCACTTCGAAGGAAGTGAATTACGGCAAGCTCTCCAGATTAGATTTCTTACTTTATTTGGGGATTCAAAAGCCTAAACCTTCTTCCAAAGCCCTTTCTCATGGGCTTGATGCTCTACCACCTAAAAACCAACTTCATCTTCCTTCAAGAATCAATACCCCTTTTGCAACTGAACCACCCATCATGCTCCCACGGCCAATACAGAGAGTCTTCCGTATCATTTCTAGCTAACGGAATATTTTTTATCTCTTCTGCTTCTTATGGTGCAAAAATCCCATCCATCATCGCAGAATTCCAAGTTCTAGTTCCCTCATCAATTAAGCAATCCATTGTGGCTTCTTCCATTGTTTCCACCAATGGGGAGAGTACCTTAGTCGGATGTTTCCGAGGCCGCCAATGGTGTTGCCAGATTTTTATTGATTTTGCATTCCCCATCCTCTAGCAAGCACCATCTAGGATAACATCACGACCTTGTAATATGCTTTTCCAAGCGTGGGAACCTGAATTTGATTCCTTAGCTTCTAGAAGGGAGCAATTAGAGAAGAACTTTGCCTTGAAGACTTTATAGAAGGGAGTTTCCTTGTTATACAAAAGCCGCCAAGCTTGTTTCGCCAAAAGGGCGTCATTACAGTAAGCCAAGTCACGAAAGCCCATACCACCTACCATTTTGGACTTAGTAAATTCACTCCACTGGATCCAATGAATTTTCCTTCTATTTCCCCTATGCCCCCACCAAAACTTCTTTATCATTGCCTCAATGTCATCACAAAGCCCCAATGGTAATTTAAAGCACCCCATAGCATAAGAAGGGATAACTTGGACCACGGATTTGATTAGGACCTCTCTCTCGGCTTGTGAAAGCAATTTACCCTCCCACCCTTGAAGTTTTCTCCAAACCCTTTATTTGATATAATTGAAACTAGCCTTTTTCCCCTTACCCACAAAGAAAGGAAGACCCAAATATTTCTTATAAGACTTCACTTCTTGAACTTGGAAGAGATTCTTTATGCTTGATTTTGCTTCATCCGTGGTAGACTTGCTAAAGAAGATTGTGGTCTTATCTTTGTTGATTTTTTGCCCTGACCAAGACTCATATTCAGCCAACAAATTCAACACATTATTGCAAACCTCAAAGATTAACCTGCAGAAAAGCAAGCTATCATCTGCAAAAAACAAGTGGGTTAGTTTAGGACCTCGATTACACAAGGAGAAACCCTTAATATCTCCATTCCTCGCCGAGTGTTTAATGAGACCATGAAGTCATTTTGTACATAAGAGGAATAGGAAAGGAGAAAGGGGGTCTCCTTGCCTAATACGTCTTTAAGGGTGGATCATTCCAATAGGCTCCCCATTCACCATGATAGAGTACAACACCGTTTTCACACAACTCATCATAAGAGTAATCCATCTAGAACAAAAACCCATTTCCTCCATAAGCCTCTCCAAATACACCCATTCCACCCGATCGTAGGCTTTACTCATGTCTAATTTGATAGCCATAAAACCATGTTTTCTTGAGTTATGATGCTTCATATGATGAAAGGTCTCAAAAGCAACCATAATATTGTCTGAAATAAGTCTTTCCTTAGCAAAAGAAGATTGATGTTCAGTAATTAGGGAAGGTAAAATTTCTTCAACCTATTTGCAAAGACCTTAGAGTAAATCTTATATAGGACATTGCAAAGACTAATAAAGTGGAATTCAGACACAAGTACAGGATTAGCTATTTTAGGAACAAGAGTAATGAGTGTATGGTTGACGGGTTCGGGTAGGATACCTGAATTCAGGCATAAGAGAATGGCTGAAGTAACTGTAGGAAAATCTGGTTTTGTCTCTCACACAAAACACACAACGGAAGCAACAAAATAGGATCTATTTCACTCATGATTGATAACATGCATTATGTAAATTTAAGAATTTATGAACGAGATAGTGTACCTTGGTACGATGAAATTCAAAAAAAAAATATTAGAAGTACTCGGGAACACTTTTAATTTTCACTCCAATTCCACGTTACGCCCAAAAAGTGTGGTCTCTCAATCAGTTTCCAAGGGAGAATAATTGAGTGACTTCACTCACACATACACACCACTTCACAATGATGTATCTTTTTCTCTTATAAAAAATTTTGTATGTTTCTTCCTTTATAACTAACTAATTATCTAATTGGGCCGGCTTATTGGGCCTTTCTAATTGGGCTTTAATGTGCGGCTTGGAGTGAGACCAAAAGAGACTAACAAGACGCTCCAATGGACCTTGGGCTTTTCTATGAACTCTTGACAAACCCAAAGTTATCATTAATTATATTTAATACCACTATATAAATATAATTGTACTCTAGACCTTATTAATAAATTATATCCTAAGACTTTATTATACATGCAACCCCTTCATTAAAATATTCGTAGTAATACAAAGTTATGAAAGTTGACTGTCACTTTGAAAATTACATCTTAATCCTTGAGTACCCGGTTTAATCCCTTATGTTATTCATCATATATTTATGAAATCCAATTTCATAAATATATACTTTAGTAACTCCTTACTAAAGTGGTTGGGCCCAACACTCCGAATAACCAAATCCATTAAACTTATCTCAAGGGAATATTTTATATCTCCGTTAAGAGATTATGAATTCCATCTTGAGAATATATGTTCCATCAACACTAAATGTGGCTGCCCAACATACTGAGGTTTTGATCATGACTCATAGATCTCACTCCTGATATATCAAAGCAACCTACATCTCATGATCAGGTCCATTATTCTCTCAGGATTTAGAGTTGATGTAAATAAAAGTCATAAGATTTATTATTCATTTGACAGTCGTTAGGAGAATAATAAATCTCACAGCGGTCCAGTTCAATATGTCTTAACTCTTAACACATATCAACTAGAAGTCTCCACTTCTATGATCAAGACAAATCATCTTAGTTGATATGTTATAGTCTTCGCAAATAAAATGTCCAATTTCATCACCGACTATGAACTAAAATTCTGAGTTTACAAAGAACTTGTGATTTATATCTTCTGTGACTAAATCACATAAATCACATACTATGCATCTCATGGACTAAGATAATGTCCCATTAGTTCATTAATAAATAGTCTCATATAATTAAACAATTTAATCATTTATGACATGCCAATAAATTGGATTTTAGGGCATAAACCCCAACAATCTCCCACTTGCCCTCAAAGACAATTTACCATATATCTGACACTTATCTCCCTTTAGAGTAATTCACAGTCACTCTAAGGCAAGGTTTGGAAACAAGTTTCAGCCAGATTTGTTGCATAAATTATCTTTCCTACTACTACTCAAGTATTCATAATTCTCTAATGATATATTACTTATACTTAATGTGTATCTTCACCACTTAGGATGAACACAGATTTAATGTGTATCTTCACCACTTAGGAGGAACACATATCTTAAAGTCCAACTTCATGAATCACAATCAAACAATTTGATTGCTTGATCAAGTATGATATTTTATGATTTAGATACTTGCTTTAGTCCATAAATAGACTTTAAGCAGCTTGCATACTAAACATTTCTAGTTCTTTGCTATGAACAAGTCTAGTTACATCATAAACATGTCTTCCTCAATATTGCAACTAAAAGAAGCTTTCTTGATATCCATTGCCATATTTCATCCAAATAAAATATAATGGATAAGAGAATCTAGATAGAGTCAAACTTGACTATTGGTGAAAAAATCTTTTCATAGTCGAACGATTTCTTTATGAATAAATCTTTTCGCCACTAGTCTTGACTTTGAAGACTTGCACCTTCAAATCTATCAATCTCATTTTTGTTGTAGTCCTATTTGAGAACAATAGGCTTAATGCTATTAGGCGCCTCTACAAGTTCTAGACTTTAAATAGAATCTAATTCTATTTACATAACCTTGATTCAGTAATCCATAATCATATCATCTATTGCCTTTATGTAAGACCGAGGATCAAATTCATATCCTTATGGAATAACTTCAAAAGTTTATTCCAAAAGTATGAATTTATTTAATAATCCTCCCACTACGATATTGTATTGGTGTAATAGTTATCTAGAGAATAATGTCTTGTGGTGTATCTAATACAACCATCTCATTTCTAATTGTATTTTATAGTTATCTTTTAACAAATTCTGACATTCTTCTTCTAGAACAATCTACCTTTAAAAGAGCCCTATTCCTCCTTAATGTATGCACTAATTTAAAAAAAAAAATCATTAGAACTTCATCCTTTACAAGAGGAGCCCTAGATCATATTATCCTCTAAATAGAATTCATAGACTGGGAATATAATAAAATAATGGTTATAAAAACCCATCTTTCACCAATCTTGAATACCATTTAGATTAATAAGATCTAGACATAAGTGCCAAAACATACAATGCCAAAGGATGGAAACTTTATCTTTAAAAAGTAAAACATGTAAATTTCCATCTAGAAGACAATCATAGACAATGCTTAACTTTACCAAAACAGAAATATTTTCCTTTTGGTCATGCTTTTAGGTCTAATTTCCTTTTGGCAACTACAAGGGCAACTAGTTTGTCCAACTGTTTGGTATTATAATTCTTTTGCTTACCACCCTTACCTTTCGGTCTAGGCTAAGAATTTGAATTAAATCATATTGATCATAGCCTTAGCTTTAAGGATGTCTTCCGTTGTGTAGAACTCACTCATCAATTCAGATAACATAAAAAGAATTTATTTTCAAAAACAAATTGAATTGATTAAATGATTCTAACAAGGACTTATGGATCATATCCATATGAGATTAACATTTAATCCCTACATCCAAGAATTCCAATTCATTTTAAAATAAAAACATTTTCATAAAATGATATAGAATTGGAACTCTTTTAAGCCTTTCTTAGCATTCAATATGATTCATAGCAAACATCTCATTTAGACTGAATATAAAGTCTAAGTTTAGTACTAACTCTTGCATCTCATGCAATAGCACAATTGAGATAGAAGCCAATGCAACATTTTAGCATTTCAATGGAGACCATGATTACATCATAAGCTGTCTTCCATAAACGCATCATGCATAGGAAATTATGACAATGCTGAATCGAAACATATTTATGTACTTCAGCTCCTTTAAGCATCATGTCCAAAATTATTTCTTAGTTAATGTGATTCACTTAAAATAGTAGCTAGAGAACAAAATTTATGACAACTTTATTTTGAGACTATGAACATAATTACAGGGACATTATATTTTGCATCCATAACCATGTAGTATGGAACCCAAAAAACATACTATACTAAGTGCAACGACAATCCAATCCATGTCTATAATTTCTTGGTAGCAAGTTTATTATAAACACCTTAATTGGTTGAGAACTATTCTCATTATTAGTGCTATCATGATAACTCTTATCATACACTAATAATATGCCATATTACCTTCAGCTTCTAAGTAATAATGACATAGCTCTTTTGGGAGGTTAACATTACACTTAGTCTAGTGCACACCATTATCTAGAATCATGTGTAGCCACATTTCATCTCCCATATAGTGTTTAAACTTGTAGTACCATAAAACCAAACACCCTCCTTTGGGATCGCGAGGCATATACGCCAAGACGAGGTGCTTGTTCACACTACTTTAAACGGGTAAATTCAATCTTGTAGTACTATGAAGTAAACACCCTCCTTTGGGATCGCGAGGCATATACGCCAAGACGAGGTGCTTGCCCAAACTACTTTGAACCGATAATGGAGGCCGTGAGATCCAACCCTTGTCTCTCTCTCCCACTAGAAATTTTAAAACGAGTGGATTGTATTGAAATCATTGTGATCGCATCACAATTTTAACCCTACACATCAAATGTGTTTAATTGTTTAAATTCAATGTGATGTAACTAAGTCACGTCACAATAGCGTAACGAACATTCGCGCTATCACAAAGAAGTTTAACCTTGTAATCCGTGAAGTAAATACCCTCCGCATGGAATGCAAGACTGGAAGTCAAGACAAGGTATCTATTCACATTACAATAAACTTAACAAAAGGGTTATTTCAGCACTCCCACTTGTTATTTGGGTTTTTCTTAAATAATTGTGATCCCATCACAACTAATAACCTTGCACTTTATAAAGACTCTAATCTCATTAGAATCACTAACTAAAATGGAAGTCCTAAACTATTTAGGATTCCTTAAACACTAATGAATAAAAAAATTAGTTATATAGAACTTTATCCTTAATTTACTAGATAAAGTATTCTAATCTGATTAGAAACTATATATCTTTAATTAGAATTTTAATCTCATTAAAAACCTCTAATTAAAATAAATTAAGGACTTTTAATCATAAAATAATTTAGGACTATGAGTTCTATTTAACTTACATATTTGATCTCATTAGGTCTTTTAGTTAGACAACGATTAATAAATGTCCTTAACTTTTAAAGACTATAAAATTAATCACATAGCCTTTTGACATTTTCATTATTCTCCCAACAAAAACATCTTTTGATTTTATGACTGAATATTCACAGATCAAACATTAAGGTTTTCAAGATCAAGATCAAGAACCATAATAATGCTAGAAACTTTGAAAACATAATCCTAATCTCATTAGGAATAAATTTCATAACCCTAGCATTAATATGAACTGTTTGACTTTAAATATATATCACTAGACTAACAACTACATGTTTATCATTCAAGAATGAAAACTATTCATTCATACATGGACGTCTAGCAAAAATCAAAAGTAATTGGCAATATAAATTATAAAGCTTTTAACAAATATACAAACGAAAACATGTAAATGGCAGATGGAATTTGCCACATGGGGTCCACGAAATCATGCATAAACAAAATCTTTATAATAAACTCATGCCAAGAGATACATCTATATGCAATCGGTGCAAAACAAAGTGCACGTTCATGACAATTATATAACTGTTACATTCAATAACTATATATCCATGGCCATAAAGAACTTGCATATAAACCCATATATATATAAATATAAATATATATATATAAATAATATATATAATATAATAATGGGACGAAACCTTATGCATCCTTTATATATATATATATATATATATATATATATATGTATATTACAATTACCACACCACTTCCTTATTAAAGCCAAGCCGTGCAAAACAAAAGACCAAGCAGTGCATTAACCCCAAGTGCTGCAAGCCTTATATACATATATATATCCATGCGGTGCAATGAATTACTGTTCGATATCAATATCAATTCATATCAATAACTACATGCCATACGGATTCAATAACTACATGCCATACCGAATCAATATCAATTCATGAAGTGTATCCGAATCAATATATTGGTCCATTCAAATAAAGTAGTTATTGTCCATTGACAATAACAACTCTTAACTGCCATTGATATTCAGAAAATTTATATACACGGCCATAAAATTGTTTTGAAGACGTAATACCATATTAAAAGGAATTCACTTCACATCAACGCAAAGACAATCTCCAAAACTAAAATATGAACGTGATCATATAGAACATGTTCAAGGACACAATAATGCTGAAAATTTTACTGCATAACATTAAAACACAAAAATAATGGTTTTCTTAAATTCTAAAAACAATCACATGCTATAGAATCATGATATGAAAACCTGGCTCTGATACCAATTGTAGGAAAATCTGGTTTTGTTTCTAACACAAAACACACAACGGAAGCAACAAAATAGGATCTATTTCACATGCAACTCCTTCATTAAAATATTCATAGTAATACAAAGTTATGAAAGTTGACTGCCACTTTGAAAATTACTACATCTTAATCCTTGAGTACCCAGTTTAATCCCTTATGTTATTCATCATATATTTATGAAATCTAATTTCATAAATATATACTTTAGTAACTCCTTACTAAAGTGGTTGGGCCTAACACTCTGAATAACCAAATCCATTAAACTTATCTCAAGGGAATATTTTATATCTCCGTTAAGAAATTATGAATTCCATCTTGAGAATATATGTTTCGTCAACACTAAATGTGGCTGCCTAACATACTAAGGTTTTGATCGTGACTCATAGATCTCACTCTTGATATATTAAAGCAACCTACATCTCATGATCAGGTCCATTATTCTCTCGGGATTTAGAGTTGATGTAAATAGAAGTCGTGAGATTTATTATTCATTTGACAGTCATTAAGAGAATAATAAATTTCACAGCGGTCCAGTTCAATATGTCTTAACTCTTAAAACATATCAACATATCAATTAGAAGTCTCCACTTCCATGATCAAGACAAATCATCTTAATTGATATGTTATAGTCTTCGCAGATGAAATGTCCAATTTCATCACCGACTATGAACTAAAATTCTGAGTTTACAAAGAACTTGTGATTTATATTTTTAGTGACTAAATCACATACTATGCATCTCATGGACTAAGATAATGTCCCATTAGTTCATTAATAAATTGTCTCATATAATTAAACAATTTAATCATTTATGACATGCCAATAAATTAGATTTTAGGGCATAAACCCCAACAGTAACATCATGCTGCATCGTTGACCAAAAATGTTGATAGAACAATGATGGCATACCATCAGGACCCGGCGCATTTAGAGGTGACATCTGATTCAAGGCTTCCTTTACTTCCAATTATGTAAATTCCTTCACCAAATTAGCATTCATCTTATCGGTCACCATGCATGGAATTTTCTCAAGAGAAGCAACTTCCAAATTCGGGTTGGAGGTGGAAAAAAGGTCTTTGTAATAACTCTCCATCACATGCCCAATTTCATCTTGTTTGGTCAGCCAAGCTCCATTCCCATCTCTTATTCCTCTAATCAGATACTTCCTTAATCTCTTTGTGGCCTTGCTGTGAAAGAAAGCTGTGTTATTGTCTCCTTTACTCAGCCATAACACCCTTGATCATTGACACCACATCATTGATTCACGATCTTGCAGCAAGTTAATCTCTATTCTTAAGCTCCTAACCTGAGTATTGTTCCCACTCACCATAGCTTCATTCTCAACCAAAGAAAGTTGATTCTTTTTAATCTCTAATTCTCTCCTCACGTGCCCAAAGTTGTGTTTATTCCACCATGTTAATTCTTGTTCACACTTAACCACTTTTTTCAAAATGGCTATGCATGGATTTGTTTCCCTTGTACTACTCCAAACTTCTTCAACCGTTTCACCACAAGTTGGATCCGATAACCACATTTCTTCAAATCTGAAACATCTCTTTCTCCTAGGTTCAGGCAGCCCCAACAAATTGACCAATAGAGGAGTATGATCTGAGGACATACAACTAAGGTGATGAACCCTAGTTCTTGGAAATTTTTGAAACCAAGAATATGCAGCCATGCACCGATCCAATCTTGTTCTTATGGAATGACCATTAACATAATGTTTAGCCCACGTGAATTTAGGACCCACATAACCCAAGTCTGTGAAGTGGCATTCATCGATCACATCTCGAAATAATTGCATTTGATTATGGTCTCTTGGTGCCCCACCCCACTTCTCCTCTTGACGAACAATCTCATTAAAATCACCACCACAAAGCTAAGGAATGTTCATTCTAGAATTCAAGCTTCTCAGTTTGCTCCATGCTTCACTCCTCTTGTGAGTTTCGGGCTCTCCATAAAAACCGGTGAATCGCCATGCATTTTCTGTGTTCCCATTGATGATCGTATCAATAAAATACCTGTGAGAATCAACAACATCAATGTTAATAGAAATTTTCCAAAATAAAACTAGGCCACCACCTCTATTCAACCTTGGAGCCACCCACTTCTGGTCAAAATTAATTTTGCTCAAAGTATGATCTAGTCTTGCTTTATCTGTCCATGTTTCGGCTATAAACACGACAGAGAGATCTTTTACCTGTATCAATCTAACAAGCTCGTTCTCTATATGTGGGTTCCTAAGCCCACAACAGTTCCACAGAAATAGACTCATTGCTTCTGGCAAGGCTAGTAACCAACCTCTGCCAATATCTTATTTTTTGTTGCAACTCCCTATAAAACCCTTCTTTTTTTTGGTAACTCAATTTGGCTTGTTGTACTTCCTGCATTTCTTTTTTTCCGCACTGCTTCAAGCATACCTACATCTAGTCCTACCCCAGTTCTAGTAAGCCTTTTCCATTTACCTTCAAACATGATTGTTAAGTGAAGTAGGTAACTCAAATAATGGCATTCTTGATGAGGAGGAAAAGTGGGATGCACGTGCTGAGGGGCACGATGCACTTGAGTCATTAATGCTGAGAAGGTCCACACAGTTTTTCTTATCTGTACCAACTCCAAATCCGAGTGATTCTGTGATTCTTTTTCTTTTTCTTTTTTTTTTTTCGATGAGTATTCTGTGATATTTGAGTCATATATTTTTATTTCCTTATCAATCTCCCCAAGCACCTCCTCAAAAAACTCTCCTGACAACTTTTTCTATACTGACCCGGTCTGTTGTGAAGTCAAATCCTCCATGGCTCCATGTTTCCCTCGTCAGTCGACGGCCTTGAATTCAATGGATACACCTCCTGAAAATCCAGGAATATATTTTCACTGTTGGAAACTTCGAGATTTTCCTTTTTAGGCTTTATGATCTCCGGTGATGGTTTCCCTGTGCTAACCACCACCACCACCGACGGCTTCTTAGCTGCTCTGGAGCTTGTCGTCGTCACACCAGATTTTTTACAAGGAAAAACACTAGGGACTTTAATTATATATCTTCAAGTTGGCACAAATGGCACTGCCTTAATCTAGGGACCAAATTGCTGAGAAACAGTTGAGAGACTTCCTTCACTTTCAATCCAAAGATGGCAGTCACGATCATCGTGCGACAAACATCCACACCAATAGCAAAGGTTTGGAAGCCTTTCATATTTGAAAGACACCCACAGTTCCTTACCACTATCAAGGGAAATAACTTGCCCCTTGCATAAAGGTGACTCGGACTCGCATAAAATAATCCCCTGTTTCTGCTTCATCAATCACTACAGTCACCGTTCCAATAGCTTCACACAGTTGTTCAGCAATCCTTCTTGTCTAAAATCTGTCTGGGAGATCGTGCACTTGCACCCAAAATGTCACCTTACTAAACTCCATATCACCCACATCTGTTTCCTTACCATAACGTTGCAATACCATTAGACGTTTGTCAAAGCTCCAAGGCTCTAATGCCAGGACTTTCTCCATCTCACTCTTATCATCAAACGTAAACAATACCACATGATGACCCTCCTTTTTGATTTTGAAGCCATTTGTCGATCTCCAAAGAGGTGTGAAGGTAGAGGTGTGAAGGTTTTTGCTATAGCGTCTATGTTAATAGCATGCTTAGTCAAGAATTTAGTTGCTGAAATAAACTCCGTCGTCGCCTGTTCCTCCTTTATGCGAAAGTTGGATCCTTCACATTCTGAGAGAGTTAGACAGTTCCAAGATTTCGTGAGTTCTTCCATCCTGATAGGGGTAAAGCTCCCACCAGACGCCGGCAGCCTGCACGGGCTGACGGTTCGATTCATGATGACGGACACACATGACGGGCACCGGACCCTGACGACACGACTCTTAGGGGGCGACGAGACTAGTCATGTACCACTAGGGCCCATCTCGCCATCTACGCTTCCCTGTGAACATGAGTCTTGTCGCGTATACTACTATTTGGTCAGATGTCTTGCGCAGCACGATTGCCCCCAAAGGATATCTTGCCCAACACACTTGGCTGCCCAAGAGGTATCTTGTACCCCACGCCACTCAGGGGCAATTCTGGTAAAGTGGTATCTTCTCCAACACACCTTGGCCAAGGGCCTCTACTGTTACTATAAATACTTCCAAGCCCTCCAAAATCGAGGTACACATACTAAGACCCCAACTCTGGCACTCTAGAGTTGTAAGCAATACTAACTTAACCATCGGAGGGTCGTTGGCCGGTACCACGCCGGTACTTCCCTTTGAGGTTCTCCTCACCTGTGCAGGTTAGTCCGAAGTATGTGAAGGCCCTGCAGCTTACTGAGTTGATTCGCGACATCATCAGTTGGCGCCGTCTGTGGGAAATTGCGAGTGTGTAGATTCTGTTACGCGCTTTCCAGACAAAGAGTTGCATGGTACTCACGCGTTCAAGGACGACCACCATGAATGACCAAGGCAACGAACAACGCACCACGGCCCTCGAGAGACAAGTCCAGACTCTGGCGGCCGCGGTGGAACGCCTCACGAAACGCAACAACGACTTGGAAGAACAGCTGCTGCGGAGGAATGCGACGGGTGACAACCAGGGAGAAAATCAGGAGGAAAGCAGTGCCGAGGAGACGAATCATGGAGGCCTTGAGGGAAGCCATGCTTTGAGCCGGCCTGAAGGACAGGAGACAAACCGTCCATCGGCAGACGGCCATGCCCAGTCCAACATGGTCGCGAAAATGCAGATGATGAAGGAACGCATGGACTTCATGATGAACGCTCTCAAGGGTCGGGTTTCGAACGACCTCGACGACCTCGTCCAGCGCACGGACTCGCCCTTCACCACACATGTCATCTTGTTCCCCACACCACCGAAGTTCCGCATGCCCCAGATGGAAAGCTATGATGGGTCTAAAGACCCGCTAGACCATTTGGAGTTGTTCAAAACGTTGATGTACTTAGACGGCGTGCCGGACGAAATCATGTGCCGGGCCTTCCCCGCGACGCTAAAAGGCCCCGCAAGGACCTGGTTCGGCAGGTTGGCGCCCGGCTCTATCGGTCACTTCAGGGAGTTAAGCGGTCAGTTTGCCTCGCATTTCATTGGGGGGCATAGGCACAAAAAATCCACCACGTGCCTAATGAACATTAAACAGCGGGAGGATGAGACGCTGAGATCCTATATAGCCCGTTTCAACAAAGAGGCACTCTCGATCGATGAGGCGGACGACAAGATACAAGTAGCTGCATTCACAAACGGGCTGCGGAAGGATAAATTCCTGTTCTCTCTATACAAAAATGACCCGAAAACTATGTCGGACGTGTTTTACAGGGCGACTAAACACATGAATGCGGAAGACGCATTATTGGCCCGGGAAGAGAAGCCTCCCAAGAAGAGGGAAAGGCAAGAAGATGCGCGACAAGATAAGGGCGGAAGAAGATGCCTCGGATAGGAGAATGCCGAGACGACAAGCGCAAGAAGCTCCCCGCTGGAAAATTCACAAGCTTCACCCCCTTAACGGCTCCGATCGACCAAGTCCTAATGCAGATCAAGGATGATGGGTCCCTGACCTTTCCAGCAAAACTGAAGAGCGACCCTAATAGACGATCCAAAGACAGATACTGCCGCTTCCACCGAGACCACGGCCACGACACCGCTGATTGTTATGATTTGAAGCAGCAGATCGAAGCCTTGATCAGGCAGGGAAAACTGCAGAGATTCGTCAGCCGAGAAAGAACCGAAGCACCTCGGCAAGAACAAGTCTCCCACCGGGATAATGAGCGTCCCAGACTACCCATAGGGGACATAAGGATAATTATAGGGAGTGCGGCAGCCGTTGGCTCAACTAAGAAGGCTCTAAAATCCTACCTCAGGGCAGTTCAGAATGTCCAGGCTGCAAACCTCATCCAGAAGAAACCGCGAATTAACAGCCTCACTATGGAATTCATGGAAGAAGATGCCCAACATCTTCATCATCTGCACGACGACGCCCTTGTCGTCAACATCCAGATAGGAGACTATAACACATATCGGGTCTTAATTGACAACGGAAGCTTCGCAGATATCCTCTATTACCCGGCGTTTCAACAGATGCGGATTGACAAGGAACGCTTGGTCCCTACCAAGGCCCCCCTCACCGGGTTCGGAGGGACCAGGGTATACCCCCTCGGCTCGATCACATTGCTAGTCACAGTCGGGGAGTACCCTCGGCAGGCCACCAGAGACGTTACCTTCCTAGTCGTCGATTGCTCCTTTGCCTACAATGCAATCATAGGGCGGCCCACGCTCAATGCCTGGAAGGCTGTCACCTCGACCTATGCCCTGAAGGTCAAGTTCCAACCGAGCATGGGGTAGGGGAGCTGTGGGGAGAACCCGTAGAAATGGATAGCCAATTGCAAACACTGAGCATAGAGCAGAGGGCGGGAGCAGAACCCGTAGAGGAGCTCGAAGAAATAGTCCTTGACGATTCCCGGCCTGACAGAACCACCAGGGTCGGCGTCCTCACAGGCCCCTCAGTTCACCAAGCACTCGTGGCCTTCCTCAAAGAAAACCAAGATGTATTCGCCTGGAGCCATGAAGACATGCCGGGAATCGACCCTTCAGTCATGGTACATAGGCTGAACGTAGCACCCACTTTTCGGCCCGTCAGACAGAAGAAGCGGGTGTTCGCTCCGGAGAGAGACTGCGCAGTGGCAGAGGAGGTCGGCAAGTTACGGGAAGCAGGGTTCATCTGGGAAGTATACTACCCCGACTGGTTGGCCAATGTGGTAATGGTTAAGAAGGCCAGCGGGAAGTGGCGGATGTGTGTAGATTTCACAGACCTGAATAAGGCGTGCCCCAAGGACAGCTACCCCCTCCCTCGAGTCGACACACTGGTAGACTCTACGGCCCGGCACCAGCTGCTGAACTTTATGGACGCCTTCTCTGGGTACAACCAGATTCGGATGGACGAGGCAGATCAAGAAAAGACCTCATTCGTCACCAGCCAGGGGCTATTTTGCTACAATGTGATGCCGTTCGGACTAAAGAATGCGGGTACCACATACCAGAGGCTCATGAACAAAATGTTCGCCAACTAGATAGGGAGGAATGTTTAAGTATACGTCGACGACATGCTGGTAAAAAGCCAAAAGGAGGAGGATCATCTAAGCGATCTTGAGGAAACATTCGGAACCCTCTGTTCCTATAAGATGAAGCTCAACCCGTCGAAATGTGCATTCGGGGTGATGGCAGGTAAATTCGTCGGCTTCATGGTCTCTCAGAGGGGCATCGAGGCCAACCCAGACAAGATCAGGGCAATAATGGAGATGGCCCCCCCGAAGAATGTAAAAGAAGTTCAAAGTTTGAACGAGAAGGTGGCAGCCCTGAACAGATTCGTATCAAGGGCAACGGACAAATGCCTCCCCTTCTTCCGCACATTGAAGAAAACGTTCGAGTGGACAGACAAATGTCAGAAGGTGTTCGAAGAACTAAAGGCCTATCTCTCCTCCCCTCCATTGCTGAGTCCTTCACAGCCAGGGGAAGAACTCTTCCTCTACCTAGCCATCTCCCCAGCAGCCGTTAGCGCGGCCTTGATCAGAGAAGAGGACGGGGTCCAAAAACCCGTATACTACGCTAGCCAGGCGTTTCAAGGAGCAGAAGGAAGGTACCCGCCCATGGAGAAACTCGCCTTCGCCCTAGTCACCGCGGCTCGAAAGCTCAAGCCCTACTTCCAAGCTCACACAATAGTAGTCCTAACCGACAAGCCCTTGCGGCGAGCAATGCACAACCCAGAAGCCGCTGGTCGTTTGGTCCTATGGGCGATCGAGTTAACTGAGTTTGATATTCGGTACAGCCCGCATACCGCCATCAAGGGACAGGCAGTAGCTGATTTTATTGCCTAGTTCACCAGCACGGAAGACAAAGGGGCAGATGCATGTCCTCCATGGAGTGTATATACGGACGGGTCGTCAACAAGACAAGCCGGTGGTGTTGGTGTCATACTCCATTCCCCCAAGGGAGATCAAATCGATTGTATGATCCGGCTGGACTTTCCCATCACCAATAATGAGGCGGAGTACGAAGCCTTGATAGCTGGGTTGGACCTCGCCAAAGCAGCAGGTGCAGCCCGAGTGATCGTCTCCTGCGACTCTCAGGTCGTCATCAACCAAGTCAATGGAGACTACGAGTGCAGAGGCGACAAAATGAAAAAATACCTCCATCATGCAAAGAGAAGGGTAGACGAACTAAAGGCAGAGATAGTCCAAGTCCCCAGAGATGAAAATGAACAAGCTGACCGCCTTGCCAAAGCTGCTTCGTCGGAGCAGGGGACCAACACTGACAGTGTGCTGTATTTTGTGCAGGTTTCTCCACTAATAGACTTTGTCGAAATGCAGGAAATAGGCTCTGAGAGTAACTGGACCACGCCATTGGTCTCTTACCCGAAAGATGGCTTAATACCGGATGGAAGAGAAGCTGTCAGAAGGTTGAAAGTCCGAGCGTCCAGGTTCGTATTGATAAAGAACGTCCTATACAAAAGGGGTTTCTCTCGCCCATACCTAAGGTGCCTGGGTCCCGAGGAAGCGGACTATGTCATGCGGGAGGTGCATGAAGAAATATGCGGAAACCATTCAGGTTCAAGATCACTGGCGCACAAGTTGATTCGGGCCGGGTACTACTAGCCCACGATGCAAAAATACGCCCAAGCCTACGTCAAAGCTTGCGACAAGTGCCAGAGGTTTAGCAACGTCATCAGGCAGCCGCCCGTGGAGCTTACACCCGTGACGGCCCCGTGGCCGTTCGCTCAATGGGGACTAGACATTATGGGGCCATTCCCAACGGCCATACGACAGCTAAAGTTCCTGATAATAGGCATAGACTACTTCACGAAGTGGGTAGAAGCTGAAGCTCTAGCCATCATTACGGAAAAGAACGTACGAAGCTTTGTCTAGAAATCTATTGTATACAGGTTTGGGATCCCTAGGGTCCTAGTCTCGGACAATGGCAAACAATTCGACAACGGCCCATTCCGAGAGTTCTGCTCGCAGCTGGGGATAAAGAATCAATACTCCTCCCCAGCCCACCCCCAGGCCAACGGTCAGGTAGAAGTAACGAACCGGTCCTTGCTGAAGATTATCAAGACCTGGCTCGAGGGAGCAAAGGGGATATGGCCTGAGGAACTACCTAGCGTGTTATGGGCTTATAGGACAACGGCAAGGACCCCTACAGGAGAAACGCCATTCCGGTTAACCTACAGAAACGAAGCAGTCATCCCGACTGAAGTAGGACTCACAACCTACAGGGTAAACGCCTACGATGAAAGCAGGAACGACGAGGCCTTGTACCTACAGCTGGATCTAGTCGACGAAATCAGAGCAGCCGCGGAGCAAAGGCTCGCTAGGTACCAAGATCGAATGGCTAAGCACTACAATTCCCGAGTCAGATACATGGACTTCAGGGTCGGAGACCTCGTTCTAAGAAGAGTCATGGGCGCCGCCAGGGACCCTACCCAAGGAAAGCTCGGCCCCAACTGGGAGGGACCATACCGAATCACGTCATGGCAGAGGAAGGGCACCTACCACCTGGAAACACCGGAAGGTCAGAAACTGCCCCACCCATGGAATGCCGAGCACTTGCGAAAGTATTACCAGTAAGAAAAATGGCAACCCCATACTTGTAATCTGTTTTGATGTATTTGGAAACTCAAAGGGCATGTTTTCCCCTTCGTAAAAGTTATACAAGATTCAGAAGTTCATTCAAAATCCCTTCTACATTTTGTAAAGTGTTAAAAACCGTGATGCACCGAAGTCGACGACACTAAAGCCGACGACCTAAGCCGACAAATCTACGAGGCATAAAAGCGTCAAGCATAAAAGCTGACGGCTTAGAAGCCAACGTCCTAAAAAGAATCTACGAGGCATAAAAGCGTCAAGTATAAAAGCTGACGGCTTAGAAGCCAACGTCCTAAAAAGAATCTACGAGGCATAAAAGCGTCAAGCATAAAAGCTGACGGCTTAGAAGCCAACGTCCTAAAAAGAATCTACGAGGCATAAAAGCGTCAAGCATAAAAGCTGACGGCTTAGAAGCCAACGTCCTGAAAAGAATCTACAAGGCATAAAAGAGTCAAGCATAAAAGCTGACGGCTTAGAAGTCAACTACATTATCCTATTAGGATCAAAGCCAAAAGCCTAAGTCTAAATGACGACGGCATAAAAGGCAACGGATGAAAGCCAACTACAGGGATAAGAGCCAAAAACCTAAGTCTAATAGACGACGGTATCAAGGACGACGGCTCAAAGCCAAATACATTATCCTACAAGGATAAAAGCCAAAAGCCAAAGTCTAATAGACGACGGCATCAAAGGCGACAGCTCAAAGCCAACTACATTATCCTATTAGGATCAAAGCCAGAAGCCTAAATCTAAGAGGCTACGGCTGTTGGGAAATATACATGTTTGCATCGCATACAAAACATACGCAGCGGAAAATAAACGGATCTACTTCATTCGCAATTGATAACATGCACTATGTAGGTTTCAGAATATAAGAACAAGAGAGTGTACCTTGATGCGGTGAAATTTAAAACCGAATGAAGAAGTACTCGGGAACACTTTCAATCTTCACTCCAATTCCACTTGATGCCCAAGATATGTGGTCTCTCAATCAGTTCTATGTTTTCTAGAGAGAATATGAAAGAATGTCTCTCTTCCTTTTTTTTTCGTATTCTTATTATTCATTAAACATACAAACCATTTTATTCTATATAAAATTTTGTATGTTTCTCTCCACATAACTGATTATCTAATTGGGCTAGCCTTTTGGGCCTTCCCAATTAGGCTTTAGTGTGTGGCTTGGAGTGGGACCAAAAGGGAACAAATAAGACACTAGCTTCAATGGGCCTTGGGCTTTTCTGTCAACTCTTGACAAGTCCAAAGTTACCATTAATTATATTTAATACCACTATATAAATATAATTGCACTCTAGGCCTTATTAATAAATTATATCCCAATACTTTATTATACATGCAACCCCTTCATAAAATATTCGTAGTAATACAAACTCATGAATATAGACTGCCACTCTGTAAATTACTACATCTTAATCCTTGAGTACCCGGTTTAATCCTTTTAAGTTATTCATCATATATTTATGAAATCCAATTTCATAAATATATACTTTAGTCTTACTAAAGTGGTTAGGCCTAACTCTCTGAATAACTGTACCCATTAAACTTATCTCAAGGGAATATTTTATATCTCCATTAAGAGACTATGAATTCCATCTTGAGAATATATGTTCCATCAACACTAAATGTGGCTGCCCAACATACTGAGGTTTTGATCGTTACTTTAGATCTCACTCCTGATATATCAAAGCAACCTATATTTCATGATCAGGTCCATTATTCTCTCAGGATTAAAAGTTCATGTGAATACAAGTCGTGAGATTTATTATTCAATTGATAGTCATTAGGAGAATAATAAATCTCACAGCGGTCCAGTTCAATATGTCTTAACTCTTAAAACATATCAACATATTAACTAGAAGTCACCACTTCCATTATCAAGACAAATCATCGTAGTTAATATGTTATAGTCTTCGCAGATGAAATGCCCAATTTCATCACCGACTACGAACCAAAATTCTGAGTTTACAAAGAACTTGTGATCTATATCTTCTGTGACTAAATCACATAAATCACATACTATGCATCTCATGGACTATTTGATAATGTCTGAATATTCATGTTATCATTATTTTAGATAAGAATAAAACAACTTTATTAAACACAATATTAAGTCATACATCATTTCTCACATAATGTCATACATAATATCATACATAGCATCATACAATAGGATTTAAGGGCTCATATCCTAACAACGGCATCTAGGGCGACAGCCCAAAGCCGACTGCATCGTCCTTGGTTGATATACAATGCCTAAATATTAAAAGCATACGGATCAAAGGCTTGTAAAGTTGACGGTTCCACAAAGCTCAAACAAAGTATGAAGGAACTATTCATAAAGCTTAAGTAAACGCAAGCAATATATACAAAGACAAGTTTAAAATGGAAAATACATTAATAAAAGTGCCTTTAAAGGAATCATTGTTCTTGACGGTTCAAAAATTGACCGTTCCACAAAAAAAAAAAAAAAATTTTACAAAACTATTCGACGGAGGAGTCAACGGCTTTAACTTCTTCTTCTTCGCCATGTTCAGACTCCTGAGTGGCCTTCGCTACCCCGTCTTCTCGGCTCCCAGCAACTTTGGCATTTTGGTCCTCACCAAACAGTTGATCAGTGCTGCCGGAAGCCTCAGGGAGGATGGATGTCTGGGCTTGAGCCTCGTCGATGCCGACCTTGGAGAGATCCAACTCAGGGTATAGGGCCTTGACTTGACGGACGGCGTCATCAAAACTGTCCGCAAAGGTGCCGCCCAACTCCGTCAGGTAGACGTCGGAATCGCGGTATTCCTTGATAGCGTCGTCCTTAGCCTGACGGAGTTGGTCATTGACGGATAAAATCTCTTTCTCCTTGTCGACAAGGACCATCTGTAGTACTTCCGTTTGCTTCTCCAACTGGGCCCTCTCTTCCTCGCAGATGGAAAGCTTCTTATCCATCTTCACTTTGTAGGCCTTGTGCTGGGAAAGCTCATCCTCCGTCAACGCTACCTTGGCCCGTACCCGGCCCAGAGCCGTCTCCTGATGGACACAACGGTCCATAAGACCCTTCATCGTAACGACGGCCTAGAAAGGAAACGATTCGGGTCAGACAGGACGGTCACGCAAAAAAGAAGAAAAAAGATTGAAGTTAAACATCATGACGGACAGAAGATTTACCTGAGCAAGGCTGAAGAGGCCTGTTTCGCCCACGGCCTCCGTCGAGTGATTCCCAAGGTCCGCGTAGTCGTCAGCTGTTATGATCGACGATAGCTTTTCAATAGCGTATCTGGAATCCTCACGAAGGAGGACGGGTGGCTTCTCCACCCCTTAGCCAGGACCGCCCGTCATCAATCCTTTCCCCTTCCCGTGCTTGACGGGAACTTCTTCACCTCAGCCTCGAGGCCGACGACAGTCTCGGGAGTGACCTTGGCCTTTTTGGGTAGACGGTCTATCTCTTGGTTTGGCTTTCTTTTTATGACGGGCGGCTTTGACACGCCCGTCCCTGTTGCTTGGGCATCCTTTTTCCTCGCAGCTGCCTGCTGCTTGATTATGGCCCTCCTCTTGGCCTCGTCCATCTCTGCAGGGAACGGTACATGAGTTGATGATAAAAAATGGCTAAGTGAAAAGTTCAGGTGAACGGACTTACGTTTTCTAACTTGTTTCTCGTACTTCTCGGCTTCCGGGGACGGTTCAGGTCCGTCACAATGCCAACAGATGGTCTTCAAGTTCACCAAATCAGCCCAAGACCTCTCCTTCAACTCAGACTTCTGAAAAATTTTCTCCAAGAAGCTCCAATCTTCAAGCGACACCTGCGGACGGTCTTGCGCTGAAGAAAGAAGATAGTTAGAAATGGACGGTGCATGCTATCTAGCAAAGAAAAAAGAGAACGGATGGATACCAGATGGGGGCAAGACACCCCATGTTGTGTCGACGGGCATGAACTCGGTCTTGCCAGGCTCACGCATCCACTCATCCCCGTCCATAAAGAAATATCTAGACTTCCAGTCCCTATTGGAATCTAGAGTATCACTCACTAACCTCAACAAGGGCTTCCTAGCAGCAAAAGTATACATCCCTCTAGATTTTGTAATCTCTACCGGACGGTAGCAGTGGAAGAACTCTTCCACTATCAGCCTTTTCTTCCCCGTTGACATAGACCCGTACAAGACCTCCACCCCAATGAAGATTCTCCACGCGTTAGCGGAGACTTGATTGACGGACAATCCTAAATAGTGAAGGAGTTGACGGTGTAGTCTAGTTAAGGGAAACCTCAACCCGGCCTTGAGCATTTGCTCGTAGACCCCGACACCCCTGACACCGTGGTAGTAGCACTTCTCTCCTGGGTGGGGTAGACGGAGGGGAATGTTGACGGGTATTTGGTATTTACTCCTAAGCGTCTTAAAGTGGGACTCTTTAATTGTGGAGAAGAAATCGTTCACCGTCCATAGGGAAAGCATAATGAACTTCCTCATCCCATCACTACCTACGACGGATTGGATTTGAGGCTCATCTCCCCCTAGGTCATCACTAAGGTTGCTCTCAGCCCTACCACTACTTGGAGTAGAAGAGGTGGCAGACGAGCTCTCTTCACTTGAACTTGATGTTGCAGGATCCTTTGGACCCGACGGATGGACTTCATCGTAGCCCGCCCCGTCGCGGACAAACGATTGATTACTGGATGCGCTAGACATGTCACCTACACATGACGGAAAACCCTAAGTTCAACTACCTAAGGATACATGACGGTGCTAAAAATGAGCAAGCTGAGATGAATACTTACCGGTTGTTTTCACTGCTAAAGTATGTAACCGACGGTTGCGAGAATGTGACGGGCTCTCTGGTTGACGGATCGGATGCTTTTTCTGCTAGGTGAACGGATGCGCTCTGATCGTTTGTTTTCAGTGAAAAGTGAGAAATGAGGGAAAAGAAGGGGGGCTTTTATATGAGGGGTATCACAGGAGACGAAGGGACGCCTCGTTCCAAGCACACGGTCCACGGGTCGACGACACGTGTTCTGCATTTATTACCTAACATTTATTACTGAATGACAGCATGTCTATTCGACTCTTGGTGTGGATTGAAACTGTCACCCCATTAGTCTGTCCCCTGCCTGTTCACGGACTGATGGGCTGAGGGGGCACCTGATAGGGGTAAAGCTCCCACCAGACGCCGGCAGCCTGCACGGGATGACGGTTCGATTCATGATGACGGACACACATGACGGGCGCCGGACCCTGACGACACGACTCTTAGGGGGCGACGGGACTAGTCATGGAGCACTAGGGCCCATCTCGCCATCTACGCTTCCTTGTGAACATGAGTCTTGTCGCGTACGCTACTATTTGATCAGATGTCTTGCGCAGCACGATTGCCCCCAAAGGATATCTTGCCCAACACACTTGGCTGCCCAAGAGGTATCTTGTACCCCACGCCACTCAGGGGCAATTCTGGTAAAGTGGTATCTTCTCCAGCACACCTTGGCCAAGGGCCTCTACTGCTACTATAAATACTTCCAAGCCCTCCAAAATCGAGGTACGCATACTAAGACCCCAACTCTGGCACTCTAGAGTTGTGAGCAATACTAACTTAACCATCGGAGGGTCGTTGGCCGGTACCACGTCGGTACTTTCCTTTGAGGTTCTCCTCACCTGTGCAGGTTAGTCTGAAGTACGTGAAGGCCCTGCAGCTTGCTGAGTTGATTTGCGACATCATCACATCCTATACTAGTATCTGTTTCCCAAAGCCCTTGAAGAAGAAAACCAACAAAGCCTCAAGGTAAACCTGTTACCTTGGGGGACAGAGACACCTTCAAGAGAATGGACGACAATACATTTATAATAACCAAGATTGATGTGGTTCCACAATATACATCTATATATGCCTATGGGTCCTTGATAATTCAATGAATAAGAGTTGATCACGCCATATGCATATACTCATATACGTTAATGGCATCAGCAACAGTTATTGAATGAAATTCAACAATTGTACCAAATTGTCAACTATATCCATAATACAATTACTATCAAGACACGGCACCATTAAAAATATATCAAGCCAAGAAGTGTATTGACAACAACAATTCATAGTTATTGAATGAAATTCAATAACTACTCCCAACTGCCAACGATATCCAAGCGGTGCATAACAAAAGTTCATGCTTGGTTTATTTCAGTTTTGTTTTAAAAATTTTAGGACCGATGCAATGTTTCTCTAAACGACATTATCATGAGCCACACTTTGATTAACAAGAAATAGTATATATCTCATATAATAAGTGGCATGTGGGTTCAAAACATCAAAAACGTGAGTAAACATCAAGAAACCATTTTTGTTTTATTCAAAAATCCAATCACACATTATACAAACATGATATTGAAGACTGCTCTGATACCAATTGTCAGATTATCTGGTTTTGTATTTCATACAAAACACACAGCTGAAGCAACAAACACGGATCTACTTCATTCATGATTGATAACATGCACTATGTAAATTTCAGAATTTAAGAACAAGAAAGCATACCTTGGTATGGTGAAATTCAAAACAAATGATTAGAAGTACTTGGAAACACTTTTAATCTTCACTCCAACTCCACTTTACACCCAAGAAGTGTGGTCTCTCAATCAGTTTCCAAGGGAGAATAATCGAGTGGCTTCACTCATACATACACACCATTTCACAATGATGTATCTTATATAAAATTCTGCATGTTTCTCCCTTTATATCTAACTGATTATCTAATTGGGCTGGCCTATTGGGCCTTTCCAATTGGGTTTTAGTGTGTGGCTTGGAGTGAGACCAAAAATGAACAAATAAGACACTAGCTCCAATGAGCCTTGGACTTTTCTGTCAACTCTTGACAAGTCCAGAGTTACCATTAATTATATTTATTACCACTATATAAATATAATTGCACTCTAGGCTTTATTAATATATTATATCTCAAGACTTTATTATATATACAATCCCTTCATAAAATATTTGTAGTAATACAAAGTCATGAATGTAGACTACCACTTTGAAAATTACTACATCTTAATTCTTGAGTACCCGGTTTAATCCTTTAAATTATTTATCATATATTTATCAAATCTAATTTTATAAATATATACTTTAGTAACTCCTTAATAAAATGGTTAGGCCTAACACTCTGAATAACCAAACCTATTAAACTTATCTCAAAGGAATATTTTATATCTCCGTTAAGAGATTATGAATTCCATTTTGAGAATACATGTTCCATCAACACTGTGGGGACAGGGGCCCAAGATTACGTATCGGGCCATGAAGAGGCTGAGAATCCCAAGATCATGTAGTGGGCCTCATAGGGTTAAAGGCCCATAACAGTGTGCGGAGCCTCCGGCCATGTCCGAGGACGTGGTATAGTCCGAGAAGGGGGAAGTCGACATGCAGAATCCCAGATTGCGATTTGTTATGTTTGGAGTAAGAGAGGCAGTTCGAGGAGTGACCCCAGCTTTAGGGAGATGGGAATCCCCAAAAATACCTAAGAAAAGGTTGCCACCACCGCATTAATTATGCTGCACCAACTCTTCTGACCGCATTTATGTGGAGAAGACCCTTAAACAGTACAATTTTGGCCACCGTGACTCACAGTAGGCCAAAAAGGATACATGATGGGACATGCACTCAAATGAAGAATCAGATGGGTGACAAGTGCAAGGTGGAGATGGTCTTTAGAGAACTATATAATGTGAAGGAATTCTCCTCTAAGGAGGGGGGAATTTTTTGGAAAAGAAAGAGAAAGAAAAGGAGTTAAGATAGAAGAATTTACCTCCTCGGACCTATATTGAGAAGAGTTCGTCAAAACTTGGGCTCCTTATTTTTTTTCTTTTTGGAAACCCTAACCTATTGCATTGGTTGTTTAAATCATCCTAGCTCAACTTTCGCATCCCACTCTCTACAAATTCATTGTTAAGGGACCATTTGGGCTGTCTCATCCAGTTTGGGCCGGCTCACGAATTTGTGCCCCTACAATTGGCGTCGTCTGTAGGAAAGTTTGGATTGCTTAGAGTTTTAAACCTTCAGTCAGGGTTGGTTTAGGGACGCACCAGTTGGAATCTATGGGGTCTCAGCGTGAAGACCGTACTCAGAGGGATCAGGAGGGAAGCGTGCATACCACCCGGACTGGTGAGAGTCATTCTAGGGGCGGTAGCCGCATCTCTCGTAATGAGCAGGAAAGAGCCATGCAGAAAAAGATTGACCGCCTGAAAAAGAGGCTGCACCGGGAGTGAAGGAGGCGAAGCCCCTTAGTCTCTAACCTCTCTTCTGACGGTGAGAGGGACGACGAGTACAGATACAGATTAAGGACACCTCCAAGCAAAACCTTCTCTTATGAGCAGGACTACCGACGTGAACGCAAGGGGAAAGGTTCATCCTCGAAAGGATTGGGAAACGACGCTATGAGCAAGGCGCTAAGCCGAATCGCTGAGTCTCCCTTCACACGCAGGGTTGAAGATGGACAACTTCCTAGGTGGTTCACCCAACCTACATTCACCCTCTATAATGGCCGCACAGATCCTGTTAAGCATGTTAGCCATTTCAGCCAGAAAATGGCGATGTACTCTAAGAATGAGTCCTTGATGTGCAAGGTATTCCCGTTTAGCTTGGGGCCCGTAGCAATGAGGTGGTTTGACAGTCTGAGGGCGGGTTCCATCGACTCTTTCAGAGAGCTTACTCAAGCTTTTGGATCCCGCTTCATCACCTGCAGCAGGGCCCCTCGGCCCTTGGATTCCCTGTTGTCCCTATCCATGCGGGAGGGAGAGACCTTAAAGACGTACTCCAACAGGTACTAGGAGGTGTTCAATGAGATAGAAGGTGATTTCGATGATGTGGCCGTCAGAACCTTCAAGGTCGGCCTTCCCGCTGAGCACGGTTTGAGGAAGTCCATAACTGGGAAACCCGCTACCAGCGTGCGCCAGCTCATGGATAGGATTGACAAGTATAAAAGGGTTGAAGAAGACCAGCAGCAGGTGGGCAAAGGTAGGGTTATCCCTCAAGAGAGGAGGGATTTCAGGTCGGATCGATACATCAACAGTCGGCACCGCAAGGACTTTGGAGCGGAATCTGGACCTCCACCAGCCCAAACCGTTAACACGCTATTCTGAGAACCCGTACATCAAATTTTTGAAAAGATCAAGGATGAGTCGTACTTCATGTGGCCAAGCAAAATGATCGAGGACCCAGCAAAGCGCAATCAGAGTCTGTATTGCCAGTACCACAAGGAGCGAGGCCACATAACCGAGCAGTGCAGGAACTTGTGGGGCTACCTTCAGCAGCTGGCCCGAGACGATAGGTTGAAGCAGTTCCTGACCCAGCCTAGCGGGCAAGGGAACCAAATAACGTCGGGGGCTCAAGGCAGCGCATATTCAAGGCCCCCTTTGGGCACCATTCACGTCATCCTCGCCGCTCTAGGCAAAACAGGATCATCCCCTTCCCGGGTGATGTAAATAGCTCGCCCGGGTGCCGAGGCCTCAGGTCGTGAACCCAAAAGGACTAAATTAGAGGCTCATCCAATATTGAGCTTCTCGGATGAGGACAAGGCAGGAACTATACAACCATACGACGATGCCTTAGTCGTAACCCTCAGGATTGGCAGCTACGATATAAAGAGGGTACTGGTGGACCAGGGCAGCGGGGTCGAGATCATGTATCCAGATCTCTATAAGGGGCTTAACCTTAGACAAGAGGATCTAACCAGTTATGACTCGCCACTGGTCGGCTTTGATGGAAAGGTTGTTGTCCCACGCAGGCAAATCAAATTGCCAGTCCAGGCTGGCTCGAGAGTGGTAGAGGTGGACTTTATCATGGTGGATGCCTACTCCCCTTACACTGCCATTGTGGCGCGGCCCTGGCTTCACGCCCTAGGGGCCGTCTCGTCTACCCTCCATCTCAAGGTGAAATACCCGTCGGGGGGTGGAGTTGAAGAACTGGTCGGAAGTCAGTCAGTGGCCAGGCAGTGCTTGGTTGTTGCCATCGTGCACCGTCCCGAGCCGAAGCCCTCGGACCCTGCCAACGGGGAATTATAGCAGTTAGAGCCCGGGTCCTCAATTTCGGATGGTGGGGCCGGGGGCGTGGAGTGCGAAGGGTTGGAGAAGGTCATCATCAAAGATGATCCCGAAAGGTTTTTTCAGGTCGGAGCTCAGTTGTCCCCTCTAGAGAAGGACCAGTTGGTGCGACTCTTAAAGTGGAACATCGACGTATTTGCCTGGAATGCTTACGAGGCTCCGGGGATAAATCTGAACTTCATCTACCATCACTTGAACGTCCATCCTTCTGTCACTCCTAAGAAGCAGCCTCCTCGGCGCTCTTTAAGGGAGCACTCCAACGCTGTTAGGGAAGAAGTAGCTAAACTCAAGCAAGCCGAGGCCATTAAGGAGGTGTTTTACCCCGACTGTCTGGCGAACACCGTAGTGGTAAAGAAAAAGAGTGGCAAATGGCGAATGTGCGTGGATTACTCAGACCTGAACAAAGCCTGCTCGAAGGACCCTTTCCCCATGCCTCGGATTGATCAGTTAGTCGACGCGACTGTGGGACATCCTCGGATGAGCTTTTTGGACGCCTTCCAAGGCTACCACCAGATACCTCTAGCCTTAGAAGACCAAGAGAAAAAGGCCTTTGTCACTCCAGTCTGGAACTACCATTACAAAGTAATGCCGTTTGGACTTAAAAATGCGGGGTCCACTTACCAAAGGATGATGACACGGATGTTCGAACCACAGCTGGGAAAAAGCATCGAAGTCTACATTGACGACATGGTGGTCAAGAGCAAAGAGGAGGCCGAGCACGTAGATGACCTCGAAAGCATCTTTGAAATCTTGAAACGACACAGGCTTCGATTCAATGCCTCTAAATGTTCCTTTGGCGTAGGGTCGACGAAGTTCCTGGGGTACATGGTCACCCATCGTGGGATTGAGGTTGACCCAAACCAAGTCAAGGCCATTAGTAACTTGCAGCTACCTCGGAATCCAAAGGAAGTGCAAAGGCTGACAGGAATGACCGCGGCCTTGAACCGATTCATATCCTGGTCTGCGGATAGGTGTAGACCCTTCTTCTAGCTATTGAATAAATGGAAGGGTTTCGAGTGGATAGAAGAGTGCGCTTTGGCATTCCAGCAATTAAAGGAGTACCTCTCTCGGCCGCCTATCATGTCAAAACCTGAGGCAGACGAGGTCCTGTTCGCCTATATCGCGACCACCACCCATGTCGTGAGCTTAGTGCTAGTAAGAGACGATAATGGCATACAGAAGCCCGTGTATTACGTGAGCAAATCCCTGCACAAGGCCAAGGTCAGATATCTGCCACTGGAGAAGGCTATCTTGGCTGTAGTACATGCCACACGCAAGCTTCCTCATTACTTTCAGTCTCACATCGTTGTCGTCCTGACCTGATTGCCGCTCAGGGCCTTACTTAGAAGTGCGAATTATACTGGAAGGGTCGCCAAGTGGGGAACGAAGCTGGGGGCTTATGACATCAAGTATATGCCATGCACCTCTATAAAGGGGCAAGTCTTGGCCGACTTTTTGGATGAATTCGCCGAGGCCCCCGTAGAAGAAAGCGCAGAGAAGCAGGGCACGGATGGAGACTCAGTTGGAGTAATGTCCGTGAGAGGGGCTTCACCATGGAGGATCTATGTCGACGGCGCTTCGAATCTCAGAGGATCCGGAGTGGGACTGGTCCTGATCTCCCCCGAGAACGTCGTAATTGAGAAGTCGTTGAGACTCGAGCTCTTGGCCACTAACAATGAAACGGAATATGAGGCCTTACTGGTGGGAATGACCATGGCCCAGAAGATAGGGGGAAAAACCGTGGACATATTCTCGGACTCTAGACTCGTTGTAGGACAAGTCCAAGGGGAGTTAGAAGCTCGGGAGCCCAGAATGCAGGAATACCTGTGCCAGGTCAAACAATTGAAGTCCGGGTTCGAATCCTTCAATCTAATGTAGATTCCAAGAAGTGGGAATACGCATGCAGATTCGCTCGCAACGCTGGCAACCTCCTCGGCACAAAGCCTACCGAGGATAATTCTTGCCGAAGACCTCGTAAAGCCTTTTGGAGCGGGAAGAGAAATGTTGTCCGTTCATCAGGCAAGGGTGGCCCCTAGTTGGATGGATCCTGTCGTTCACTTTCTTAAAGATAACACTCTACCAGAGAGCAAGTTGGAGGCAGACAAAATTCAGAGGAAGGCTCCTCGTTTCTGGCTGTCCGAGGACCAAAAGTTGTACAAAAGATCTTTTTCTGGGCCATATCTGTTAAGTGTACATCCTGAGGCAGTTGAAGTCCTCTTGGAGGAACTACATGAGGGCATTTGCGGAAGCCACACGGGGGGAAGATCCTTGTCCCACCGAGCCCTCACTTAGGGATACTGGTGGCCCAACATGCACCGAGAAGCCCTAGAATATGTAAAAAAGTGTGATCAATGCCAGAGGTTTGCTCCAAACATCCACCAACCGGGAGGAGAACTCAACCCCCTATCCAGCCCTTGGCCTTTTGCCTAGTGAGGCCTGGACATCGTGGGCCCCTTCCCCCAAGCAACAGGAAACAGGAGGTATCTGCTGGTCGGCACGAACTATTTCACCAAGTGGGTTGAAGCAGAACCACTGGCCAACATTCGTGACGTAGACATGAAGAAGTTTATTTAGAAGAACATCGTCACCTGGTTTGGAGTCCCCCACACACTTATCTCAGACAACGGACTCCAGTTTGACAGCAAATCTTTTCGGAGATACTGTTGTGGGCTAGGTATCACCAATTGGTACTCCACCCCAGCCTATCCTCAGGGAAATTGACAGGTCGAGGCTGTAAATAAAGGCATAGTGAACGGGTTGAAGAAAAGACTAGATGATTCCAAAGGAAGATGGGTTGAGGAACTGCCGTATGTCCTATGGACGTACCGGACTACTCCTCGAAAATCCAATGGCGAAACCCCTTTCTCACTCACGTACGGTGCCGAGGCGGTGATACGATTGGAAGCCGAGTTCCCTACGCTGAGGACGAGCTCTTTCACTCTGAGCAGCAACGACGGCTTACTAGAGAGAAGTCTGGACTTAATTGAAGAGCGAAGAGAAAGTGCCATGGTCCAATTGGCCTATTACCAGCATAAACTCAAACAGGGGTATGGCGCCAACGTCAAGTTAAGGCCTTTGGCGCAGGGCGACTTGGTACTGACAAAGGTGGTCGAATCCGCAAAGAATCCAGTCTGGGGAAAGCTGGGACCCAACTGGGAAGGACCGTACCGAATTACCTCGGTGGCTGGAATAGGAGCATACTACTTGGAAGATTTAGAAAATAAGGCAACACTGCACCCCTGGAATGTAAACAACCCGAAAAGGTACTATTATTAATAAGAATATGCTTTGTCGCACTTTTGTGTTCATTGTGTTCATTAAGTGTTAAATAGATCCTAAGCTACGCCGGGTCCTCGGACCATCTGCTTTGGAAAAATTAACACTCCACTTAATTTACTCTAAGTGTTAAACAAATCCTAAGCTACGCCGGGTCCTCGGACCATCTGCTTTGAAAAAATTAACACTCCACCTAATTTACTCTAAGTGTTAAACAGATCCTAAGCTACACCGGGTCCTCGGACCATCTGCTTTAGAAAAATTAACACTCCACTTAATTTATTCTAAGTGTTAAACAGATCCTAAGCTACGCCGGGTCCTCAGACCATCTGCTTTGAAAAAATTAACACTCCACCTAATTTACTCTAAGTGTTAAACAGATCCTAAACTACGCCGGGTCCTCAGACCATCTGCTTTGGAAAAATTAACACTCCACCTAATTTACTCTAAGTGTTAAACAGATCCTAAGCTACGCCGGGTCCTCGGACCATTTGCTTTGGAAAAATTAATACTCCACTTAATTTATTCTAAGTGTTAAATAAATCCTAAGCTACGCCGGGTCCTCGGACCATCAGCTTTGGAAAAATTAACACTCCACCTAATTTACTCTAAGTGTTAAACAGATCCTAAGCTACGCCGAGTCCTCGGACCATCTGCTTTGGAAAAATTAACACTCCACTTAATTTATTCTAAGTGTTAAACAAATCCTAAGCTACGCCGGGTCCTCGAACCATCTACTTTGGAAAAATTAACACTCCACCTAATTTACTCTAAGTGTTAAACAGATCCTAAGCTACGCCAGGTCCTCGGATCATCTGCTTTGGAAAAATTAACACTCCACTTAATTTATTCTAAGTGTGAAACAGATCCTAAGTTACGCCGAGTCCTCGAACCATCTACTTTGGAAAAATTAACACTCCACCTAATTTATTCTAAGTGTTAAACAGATCCTAAGCTACGCCAGATCCTCGGACCATCTGCTTTGGAAAAATTAACACTCCACCTAATTTACTCTAAGTGTTAAACAGATCCTAAACTACGCCTGGCCCCTCGGACCACCTGCTTAGGAAAAATTAATACTACCTATAATTTTTCTAAGTGTAAACTGCACCTATGACTACTTGGGGTTTTACAAATATACGGCAAAATGCACTTCAATTAGAAGCAATAAGATTAGGAATATAAAAGATGAACACACGGGCGAAAAGGAGGAGAATATTTTCATTCATCAAATCACATATTACATTTCTATTCAAAATGGCATGCATATACCACCGAGCTGAAAACGGAAAATGAAATTACAAAAACAAAAAGCAAGAAAACCCTAGGTTCTAAGCCTTGTCCTTGAGGGCAGAGGGGTCTTCTTCTTGGCCCGGTTAAGTACTGGAGACTTCCTTAGCCTTAGGATCATCGTCCTTGGCCTTAGCCTCCGTCTCCTTTGCCTCGGCAGCAGCTCCTTGGGCCCCAGCGTCGATTCCACTAGCCTCAGCTGCGCCTCGGCACTCTTCAACCCCGCCTCTACGCTCTTTCTCTCTCTCTCCTCATTCATTAGCTTAGTGTGGAGCTCCTTGTTCTCAACCTTGGCAGTTCTTAGGGCCTTCTCGGCATCGTGGTGAAGAAGCATTTCGTTCTTTGCCTCACCATGAGCCTCCCTCACCCACTCCTCGGCCACGAAGACCTCTTGGGTGATCTGCACAAAAATAATGCAACTGCATTAGTGAAGTATGAGTGGAGAAAAATTCACGCAGGTAAAGGGTAAGAAGTTTAAGGCTCACCATTGCGAGGTCCCTCTTCAGGCATAGGAAAAGGTCCTACTGCCTCAGGTTCCTCACAGCCTCCATGTCTTTGGGCAGGAGGAGCGGCTGTTCTAACGCCTCCGTCATATAAGCAGCCTGGCCCTTGCGATACTCTCGGACTGAGGCGTCCCAGGGAACGGCTGCCCCATCCACCTCCAGCCGAGGAGCCCAAACTCGCGGTGCTATGCGCACGTTAGCCCGGTTCTGGTCTTCTCGGCTGTCCACGGAGGAAGACCTCTTGTCCCGCACCTCTTTGGTCGTCTTTTGTTGCTTGGCCCCCTTTTGCTGACCAACCTCCCCCTCTTCGAGGTCCAAGATAAGCCTCTTCTTCTTTAAATTCGGGCAAGCCTTCAGGCTCGGGCCGACCAGAGGAGGTGGAGGAGGAGGGGGAAGGGTGGGAGGAACCTTGGGTTTGGGGGCTCCTTTTGAAGTTCCCCCCTTCGTCCTTCCGGCCAGGAGCTCCTTAAGGCCCTTGCCTTTCTGGTTAGAGGCCATCTCTTCCTTGGAGGTGCTGTCCAAGCAAGTCACCACAACCGCAGGAGTGTGCACACTTGAACGGTCGCCGGCCTCGCCCTCGGGATCGGAAGCTCGGACTGGCTCTAGTGCCGGGCTCTCATTCTCTTCGAATTGAAACCGGTCTATCTCCTCGTCCAGAGACAGACGGGATGACCCGATCTCTTCCTCGACTACGCCCGCTACTGCTGGTGGAAGCTGTTGTAATGGAACCACAAGTTGCGGGGCGTCCTGGCGGATCGGCAGCATAACCGGGGGAAGGTCGTTTTGGGCTAGAAAGTCCAGCCTGGACACGTCTACGCGGCGTATCCGAGGGTCATGCTGTGGCCGATTTCTTGGAACACTTTAGAAATGGGCTCGAAACCTAAAATTAGATGGACCGCGCGCAGCTGTTCGTTCTCGTTGACAAAAATCTCTGATCTGAGGAGGAAGTTGAGTGTCGGGACGTTACTTAGGCTGAGCCGAGGAGCCATATGATTCTTATCTGCAAACATACCCAAGAAAAGAGCTGTAGTTAGTAAGAGGAAGCGAGAAGCCATCATCGATAGAGAGACAGAAGTAAAAGGAAAAACGACTCAGCAAGGGTTCAAAAAAAGAAAAAGGGGCTATCTAAAGCTCTTTCTAAGACACCTAACTCCAAGGCATCCCACATGACTCTCCCTCTCGGACGGGGCAGTGGACGCCGTTGTGCCACGCTCCTGAGGCTATCAGGTAGTCGTCCTTCATGCCTTTGTTTGACTTAGGAAGGCACGAGATCAGCCTAACCACGGGCGATCGGGACTTGAGGTAGTACCCCCCCTTGGCTTGTGAGTGGCACTCGTACATGTGCACCACGTCATGCCAGGTGAGCCCCAAGTCCAGATGCTTGTTAAGGGCATCGACGCTGCTTAGGACTCTAAAAATGTTGGGTGCGCACTGACCCATGGGAAGAGATAGTCCCGCGTTATTTGACCCATGGGAAGTGTCATCCCTCCTTCTATGAAAGCTATCATAGGGATGGCCACCTCCCCCTCCCTCCTATCAAGTTCTATCCTATCTGGGTCGCAATACCGCAAGGCTACTTCCTGTGGAATCTGGTATTTGTCTTTGAAGAGCTCTATCTTCGCTAGGGAGTCTGCCAGGTACTTAAACCTACCCATGGGGGACGAACTAGGAGGGAGCAACAAAAAAAGAGAGAAAAGGGGAAGTTCTTTCTTCCTTCGAACTGCCGAGAAGAACGGCCAAGAAGAAAAAGAAAATCTAAAGACCCAAAACTTACTAATACTAGTGTGTGGTTATCTCTGAGATCCTTAAAGCTACAGTTGAGGAATCAAAAGGGAAGTGATGGGCGTTTGTGATTTTCAGGTTTTTAAACTCTTTGAAACTCTGAAGAACTTGGAAGTTGAAGAAGTGAAGGAACAAAATCCTCCGGAGGCTTTATATAGGGAAGCGGAATAAGTGGGGTTCACCCCACTCAAAATTCTTGGAATAATGTGCATCGTTCGATCAACGTCCCACCGTCAGATGAAGGAGACATAGCGCCGCTTGGAGCATTCTGTTAGGATATGTGCCCTTAAATCCTATTGTATGATGCTACGTATGATATTATGTATGACATTATGTGAGAAATGATGTATGACTTAATATTGTGTTTAATAAAGTTGTTTTATTCTTATCTAAAATAATGGTAACATGAATATTTGGATATTATCAAATAGTCCATGAGATGCATAGTATGTGATTTATGTGATTTAGTCACAAAAGATATAGATCACAAGTTCTTTGTAAACTCAGAATTTTGGTTCGTAGTCAGTGATGAAATTGGGCATTTCATCTGCGAAGACTATAACATATTAACTACGATGATTTGTCTTGATCATGAAAGTAGTGACTTCTAGTTAATATGTTGATATGTTTTAAGAGTTAAGACATATTGAACTAGACCGCTGTGAGATTTATTATTCTCCTAACGACTGTCAACTGAATAATAAATATCACGACTTGTATTCACATGAACTCTTAATCCTGAGAGAATAATGGACCTGATCATGAAATGTAGGTTACTTTGATATATCAAGAGTGAGATCTAAAGTAACGGTCAAAACCTCAGTATGTTGGGCAGCCACATTTAGTGTTGATGGAACATATATTCTCAAGATGGAATTCATAGTCTCTTAACGAAGATATAAAATATTTCCTTGAGATAAGTTTAATGGGAACAGTTATTCAGAGAGTTAGGTCTAACCACTTTAGTAAGACTAAAGTATATATTTATGAAATTGGATTTTATAAATATATGGTGAATAACTCAAAAAGGATTAAACCGGGTACTCAAGGATTAAGATGTAGTAATTTACAAAGTGGCAGTCTATCTTTATAACTTTGTATTACTACGAATATTTTATGAAGGGGTTGCATGTATAATAAAGTCTTGGGATATAATTTATTAATGAGGCCTAGAGTGCAATTATATTTATATAGTGGTATTAAATATAATTAATGGTAACTTTGGACTTGTCAAGAGTTGACAGAAAAGCCCGAGGCCCATTGGAGCTAGTGTCTTGTTTGTTCCCTTTTGGTCCCACTCCAAGCCACACACTAAAGCCCAATTGGGAAGGCCCAAAAGGCTAGCCCAATTAGATAATCAGTTATGTGGAGAGAAACATACAGAATTTTTAAAGAATAAAATGGTTTGTATGTTTAATGAATAATTAGAATAAGAAAATATAAGGAAGAGAGACACTCTTTCATATTCTCTCTAGAAAACATAGAACTGATTGAGAGACCACACATCTTGGGCATCAAGTGGAATTGGAGTGAAGATTGAAAGTCTTCCCGAGTACTTCTTCATTCGGTTTTGAATTTCACCGCATCAAGGTACACTCTCTTGTTCTTATATTCTAAAACCTACATAGTGCATGTTATCAATTGCGAATGAAGTAGATCCGTTTATTTTTCGCTGCATATATTTTGTATGCGATACAAACATGTATATTTCCTAACACATTCAATGGCGCTTCACGAATTCTGAAACATCATTATTCCTCACGAGGCGCGCGCAACGTCAATCGGGCACGTGCTAGCAAAGGGGTCAACTGACACGTCCCTTGAAAGTCAAAAGTCCACCTTTTCTCCTCGGATAAAAGGGAAAATCCGGAGTTTTGAGGGGCTATTGTGGGGATAGGGGCCCAAGATTACGTATCGGTCCATGAAGAGGCTGAGAACCCCAAGATCATGTAGTGGGCCTCGTAGGGTTAAAGGCCCATAACGGTGTGCGGAGCCTCCGGCCATATCCGAAGACGTGGTATAGTCCGAGGAGGGGGAAGTGGACATGCAGAATCCCAGATTGCGATTTGTTACGTTTGGAGTAAGAGAGGCAGTCCGAGGAGTGACCCCAGCTTTAAGGAGATGGGAATCCCCAAAAATACCTAAGGAAAGGCTGCCACCACCGCATTAATTGTGCTGCACCAACTCTTCTGGCTGCATTTATGTGGAGAAAACCCTTAAACAGTGCAATTTTGGCCACCGTGACTCACAATAGGCCAAAAAGGATACATGATGGGATATGCACTCAAGTGAAGAATCAGATGGGTGACAATTGTAAGGTGGAGATGGTCTTGAGAGAACTATATAATGTGAAGGAATTCTCCTCTAAAGAGGGGGGGATTTTTTGGAAAAGAAAGAGAAAGAAAAGGAGTTGGGATAGAAGAATTTACCTCCTCGGACCTATATTGAGAAGAGTTCGTCAAAACTTGGGCTCCTTATTTTTTTCTTTCTGGAAACCCTAACCTATTGCATTGGTTGTTTAAATCATCCTAGCCTAACTTTCGCATCCCACTCTCAACAAATTCATTGTTTAGGGATCATTTGGGCTGTCTTATCCAATTTGGGCTGGCTCACAAATTTGTGCCCCTACAAACACTAAATGCGGCTACCCAACATACTGAGATTTTGATCGTGACTTTAGATGTCACTCCTGATATATCAAAGCAACCTACACCTCATGATGAGGTTCATTATTCTCTCAGGATTAAGAATTTATGCAAATAGACGTTGTGAGATTTATTATTCATTTGACAGTTATTAGGAGAATAATAAATCTCACAGCGATTCAGTTCAATATGTGTTAACTCTTAAAACATATCAACATATCAACTAGAAGTCTCCACTTCCATGATCAAGACAAATCATCTTAGTTGATATTGTTGGAAAAATACATATTTGTATCACATACAAAACATATGTAGCGGAAAATTAATAGATCTACTTCATTCGCAATTGATAACATGTATTATGTAAGTTTTAGAATTTAAGAATAAGAAAGCGTACCTTGATGTGATGAAATTCAAAACAAAAGATTAAAAGCACTTGAGAACACCTTTAATCTTCACTTCAATTCCGCTTAATGCCCAAGAAGTATAGTCTCTCAATCAGTTTCCAAGGAAAGAATAAGAGAGTGTCCAACACTCACATACAAATGTTAGGGTTTATGCTCTAAAATTCAATTTATTGGCATGTCATAAATAATTAAATTATTTAATTATATGAGACTATTTATAAATGAACTAATGGGACATTGTCTTAGTCTATGAGATGCATCGTATGTGATTTATGTGAAAAGTCACAGAAGATATAAATCACAAGTTCTTTGTGAACTCAGAATTTTAGTTCGTAGTCAGTGTTGAAATTGGGCATTTCATCTATGAAGACTATAACATATCAACTAAGATGATTTGTTTTAATCATGGAAATGGAGATTTCTAATTGGTATGTTGATATGTTTTAAGAGTTAAGACATATTTAACTGGACCGTTGTGAGATCTATTATTCTCCTAATGACTGTCAAATGAATAATAAATCTCACGACTTCTATTTACATCAATTCTAAACTCTGAGAGAATAATGGACTTGATCATGAGGTATAGGTTGATTTGATATATCAGGAGTGAGATCTATAAGTTACAATCAAAACCTCAGTATGTTGGGCAGCCGCATTTAGTGTTGATGGAGCATATATTCTCAAGATGGAATTAATAATTTCTTAATGGAGATATAAAATATTTTCTTGAGATAAGTTTAATGGGTTTGGTTATTCAGAGTGTTGGGCCCAACCACTTTAATAAGGAGTTACTAAAGTAAATATTTATGGAATTGGATTTCATAAATATATGATGAATAACATAAAGGATTAAATCGGGTACTCAAGGATTAAGATGTAGTAATCTTCAAAGTGACAATCTACATTCATGACTTTGTATTACTACGAATATTTTAATGAAAAGGGTTGCATGTATAATAAAGCCTTGGGATATAATTTATTAATAAGGCCTAGAGTGCAATTATATTCATATAGTGGTATTGAATATAATTAATAGTAACTTTAGACTTGTCAAGAGTTGACAGAAAAGTCCAAGGCCCATTGGAGCTAAAGTCTTATTTGTTCCCTTTTGGTCCTACTCTAAACCACACACTAGAGCCCAATTGGAATGGTCCAAATGGCTTGCCCAATTAGATAATCAGTTATATTTAAGGAGAGAAACATACAGAATTTCATTAGTGTCTTATCACATGAGAGTTTTCGAAGTGGTTTTCATTATGATCACATGAGAACATGAAATGGTTTGTGTGTGAGTGTTGGACATTCTCTTATTCTCTCCTTCAAAACTGATTGAGAGACAACACTTCTTGGACATTAAGCAGAATTGGAGTAAAGATTAAAAGTGTTCCTAAGTGCTTCTAATATTTTGGTTTTTGAATTTCACTGCACCAAGGTACTCTTTCTTGTTCTTAAATTCTAAAACTTGCATAGTACATGTTATCAATTGCGAATGAAGTAAATCCGTTAATTTTTCGCTGCGTATGTTTTATATGTGATACAAACATGTATTTTTTCAACAACAAACCATTTCATGTTCTCATGTGATCATAATGAAAACCACTTAGAAAACTCTCATAGAAATTCTGTATGTTTCTCTCCTTAAATATAACTGATTATCTTATTGGACTAGCCTTTTGGGCCATTCCAATTGGGCTCTAGTGTGTAACTTGAAGTGGGACCAAAAGGTAACAAATAAGACTCAAGCTCCAATGGGCCTTGGACTTTTCTGTTAACTCTTGACAAATCCAAAGTTACCATTAATTATATTCAATACCACTATATGAATATAATTACACTCTAGGCCTTATTAATAAATAATATCCCAAGACTTTACTATACATGCAAATCCTTCATTAAAATATTCGTAGTAATACAAAATCATGAATATAGATTGCCACTTTGAAGATTATTACATCTTAATCCTTGAATACCCGGTTTAACCCTTTATGTTATTCATCATATATTTATGAAATTCATTTCCATAAATATATACTTTAGTAACTCTTTACTAAAATGGTTGGGCCCAACACTCTAAATAGTCAAACCTATTAAACTTATCTCATAAGAATATTTTATATCTCCGTTAAAAGATTATGAATTTCATCTTGAGAATATATGTTCCATAAATACTAAATGCGGCTGCCCAATATATAGAGGTTTTGATCGTGACTTATAGATCTCACTCCTGATATATCAAAACAACCTACACCTCATGATCAGGTCCATTATTCTCTCAAGATTTAGAGTTGATATAAATAGAAGTCGTGAGATTTATTACTCATTTGACAGTCGTTAGGAGAATAATAAATCTCACAGCGGTCTAGTTCAATATGTTTTAACTCTTAAAACATATCAACATATCAACTAAAAGTCTCCACTTCCATGATCAAGACAAATCATCTTAGTTGATATATTATAGTCTTCGCAGATGAAATGCCCAATTTTATCACCAACTACAAACTAAAATTTTGAGTTTACAAAGAACTTGTGATTTATATCTTCTGTGACTTTTCACATAAATCACATACGATGCATCTCATGGACTAAGATAATGTCCCATTAGTTCATTTAGAGATAGTCTAATATAATTAAACAATATAATTATTTATGGCGTGCCAATAAATTGGATTTTAGGGCATAAACCCCAACAGATATGTTATAGTCTTCGCAGATGAAATGCCCAATTTCATCACTGACTACGAACCAAAACTTTGAGTTTACAAAAAACTTGTGATCTATATCTTTTGTGGCTAAATCACATAAATCACATACTATGCATCTCATAAACTATATGATAATGTCCAAATATTCATGTTACCATTATTTTAGATAATAATAAAACAACATTATTAATCATAACATTAAATCATACATAATGTCATACATAGCATCATACAATAGGATTTAAGAGCACTAATCCTAACAAATCTCGCGTATATTTGCCTCCTCTTGAAAAAGTGTCTTTTATAGCTTTATATAGTGATAAAATAGGGGTAGGGCGGCTCTCAAATGATATGAGATTCGTTCCACACATATTTATGTGCAAAAATCTTTCCTTTCATAGTTTTCTAGAACCCTAATTGCGTACACACGCTCAGGGTATGCGTGCACATACCCTAAGCATGCGTACGCATGGCTTGAGTATGCGTGTGCATACGCGTGTATGCATACACACATTTTGGGTTTTCCAACAACCTTGCTTTTCCAAAAATAGTTTATTCTTTCAAAAATAATTTTATTTATCCATAAATACTTCCTCAAGTCAATTTTCATGAGATTGACCCTAAACCAACATTGGGCCTCAGAGTACTTCCATTATTAAGGAACGGGGACCTAAGTCGTAAGGGGTACAAAATGAGATGTCTACAATGCGAAATAAAAGCCTTACGTGAACTAGGGGCAAGGGAGGTTGAGGTTTATGGGGATTCAATGTTAGTTATAGCCCAAGCTTAAAAGTTGTGGAATGTAAAAGATGAACATCTAAAGCCATATCAACAATATTTAGAAGAATTGACAGAAACCTTTAATAAGATCGAGTACACCATCATTCCTAGAGCTTAAAACCAATTTGTAGATGTGTTGGTTACTTTGGCCTCCATGGTTAAGATACTCAGAGGGAGTATAGACACGTCCTGTGAAGGTTGAACAAAAGTATCAAGTTGTGCATAAGGAGAAGGAAGACCTAGTCATCCTAGCCATAGAGGAAGAAGAGATCCCTTGGTATTACATCTTAAAGTTCCTAGAGTAGTTCAAAGCTTATAAAACATTTTTATAACAAAATGTGGGTGTGGACATAATTGTAGTAGAGAGAAAAAGATTATAAAATAGAGCAGTTTGAGCATGCAGTTCACGACGTTGTCCTGACCTGGTTATGACTTGCCTAGTCAGTACTTTAATTTGGTTCTCCTACAATGTGACATCATGGGCTAAGAAAATTGTCTATAGAGAATTGGCCCATGATGCAACTTTCACAAAGATCACAGGGCTGAGGTACTTTCTACCGCAAATACAATTATGCCAACACACACATTCAGTGTATGTTGAAAGAGGGGTTGCTTTGCTTTTGTTCTTTAATTATTCTCTCTTGCCACGTTCAACGTATACAAAATGTGTCTTGACAAAATCAGAGAGGATAGAAAAAGATCAGAAAATAGAGTAGTCTGATCGTGCTGTTCACGAACTTGTTGCGACTTGGCTGATCGCAACTTGCATAGTCAGCACTCTAATCTGGTTCTTCTAGAATGTGACACTTGCAGGTAATTTGCAATTTAAGTTTTTATTTTCATTTTTTATCATTATAAATAATTAGTTTGGGTTGCACGCACAAGGCACATGCCGCCCATTTAGTGAGAAAATTAAGATGTATTTTTTTTTTTTTTTTGGGTCTAGAAGAAGTGCAAAGTCATGTACTTAAATTTAAAATAGCTATTTTAACATATGAATATATATTTACTATGACAATTTCTTAGAACCTATTTACTAAAGGTAATACCTACTCACTAAAAAATTATACTAAGAATGATAATGAATGTCATTATCTTCCAACAGAAAATAACTAAGTTTTGATAAGACATTGTCACAATATATAAAATTTTGCAAGATATATGCTACAATTGAAACTATTCATCAAATGAAAAATACATGCAACCAGCTACAATGGAGATTTTGTTATCCATACTTCCTTCTTTGTTATCTTATTTTATGAGCAGAATTACGATGTTTAGCTTAATTTTTAATATGAAAAAACCCTTTTACGCAAGAAAAATAAATTAAAAAAGAACAAGATAACAAAAGAAATATGTCATCAAAGTTTCCATTTGTAAAAATTACAAGTATAGAAGATTTAAACTTAATAAATTATTTCTAAGCTATAAATAGAACACCATATATCACCATTCTCACTTTCCAAGCATGATTACCACATAAAATTCAAAATACACGAAGAAAATTGTTGGTGCATTAAAATCTAGTGTGATGTATTTTAGTCATTGCACAATAGAATATTTTAGAAATCATAAGATTTTGTTAGGGTATATTTAAAAGTGTAAAAGTAGGGGTATATGCTCCTTTACAAAATATAAAGGAGGAAAATTTTCAACTTTAGTTTAGGGAAGGAATGAAACTACCCCAAATATAAAGGGTGAAAGTGATTTTTTGCCCCTTTTTTTTTCTGTGTGAATGTGTGTGTGTGTTTTATTTATTTATTTACTTTACACAATATGCTAAATAAAAAAAGTTAGCCTAAGAAAATTTTACATGAAACAATGAATTTTGGCTCAACAAATTGACTAATCCAAAAAAAAAGTCTATAAACAGAACAAAATTTTATGATATTTTTACAATAATTTTACTTTTATCTATGGTGGGGTCTTAGTATAATATTTTTTTATTTTATTTTAGACTAATGCATGTCTACAACATCTTCACAATAAAACTTATATGGTAAATTGTAACTAGTTTAAAACTGTGCATTAAAAAAAAAAAAAAAACAAACAAACAAACAAAAAGCCAATTGAAGAAAATTGTGCCTGAAATAGTGAATTTTGGCTCACCAAATTTGACTAAACCAAAAAAGAAGCCTAGAAACACAACAAAATATCACAGCATTTTCATAATATCTTTTATTTTCAGTTGTGGTAGGTCTCAGTCTAATATTTTATTATTTTATTTTTTACGTCCACAATATTTTCATAACAAATCTTAGGTAGCAAATTGCTACTAGTTTTAAACTAGAACCACCACTTTAAATTGTGTTTAAAAATAGAAAATAAAAAGTCAGCACAAGAAAACTATGCGTGAAAATAATGAATTTTGACTCACCTAATTTGACTAAAAAAAAAAAAGTCTAGGAACACAACAAAATAGCATAATATTTTCATAATACCTTTATTTTTGGGTGTGACCATTCCCGATTTAATATTTTATTATTTCATTTTGGAAAAATGCTACATTCATAATATTTTCACAATAAATTTTAGATGAAAATTTGTTACTGGTTTTAAACTAGGCCCATTACAAATACCATTTTTTTATTCATCAATAATACCTTGTCATTTAAGATTTGTTGTGAAATTATTATGAAAATATTGTGAACTTAGCATTTCTTTTTATTTTATTTTAATCTATAAGGAACTGAGATCTCGAAAATTGTAAGAATATTGTGACAGTAACAAGATGTTGTAACATTTTTACAATACATTTATTTTCAGTTATGGTTGGTCTCAGTCTCATATTTTATTATTTTATTTTGAGCTATAAAAAATTAACACCTCAATAATTGTGAAAATATTGTAAGAATATTTTGAGTCAATAATCAATATAGCAATATTGTGTCCGCACAAATAACTATTTAAAAGAAAAACAAACCAAAACTCTGGCGTACTAAAAAAAAAAAAAAAAAAAACCAGCTTAAGCTAAAAGGTGAGTTTTGCCCCATCAAATTAAATAAACTAAAGATTACTGTAGATTTAACTATTGGCTCTTTTTATGTATGTAGTTAGTAGATTAGTAGATACTTTACTAGATTAACTTAACTTTTGGGAAGAAAAAAAAAATGAAACTCAAGTTAAATGTCCCAAACGTGTGATATTTACTAGACAAGTCACAAGGCTCATAAAGCTGAAGTCCCGTAAAAAGAGTTGAACCTAAAACAATAAAGAAGTGAAATATTTCGCAGATTGAAAAACTCTTTTTCCAAAACCTATGTTGACAAATTAATAGCCATCGTTAAGCTATATTCAAAATTCAAAACCAAAACCCTAGTACGTGTGTCCAGTCCTTAAAGCCTACTTTCTCCAAACTACATTTACTCCCCCAAAAGTCAAAAGCAAGTCCTCTTTCCTAAATTCTTCAACGAAAGAATCAACTTCAGTCTCTGAAGATTAAGTACCCCCAACTCTCCTTGATTTTTTTTTTTATTACCCTGCTTGGATGCCTAGAAAATATTTGTAGCAAAAGACAAGAATCTGAGTCTAGTTTATTTATTTAGTTAATTAAAATATTTTCCTCTCTAAATTTGAATAAAGAAAGAAAGTCTCATCTATTTTTTAGCCAATATATCCATTTATTTGGTTATTACGCTCAGCTGAGTGGAAGGTTAATTGGTTAAGCAATTCCATATTTCAAAAAAAAAATTTTAAATAAATAGAAACAAGTATATATGTGTGTGTGTGTGTGTGAGTATTGAAAGCTTATAAAATTTATTGTATAACAAAAATAATTGTTTTAAAATAATTATTAAAAATTCTTTTAGAAGAATATTAAAGCCTAACCACTAATAATATAAATATACATGCGTCCACTGTCAACCTTGATAATAAATAAATAGATAAAAGAATTAAAAACTATGTTATATATTTATTATTTTATTTATCCGAGCTATAAATATTGAGGGAGCTTAACCTTATTTGATGATGTTATTGAGGAGATTTGAGGTTTACGGTAACAAGTTTGGCCATATCCTCGTAAGACGAGCAGTTTTATCTACTAACACTGATATCTGAGTAGAAGAGCTACCTTCTGAGTTGGAGCCAATTTTATTTCCTTCGTCAATAAAACTTTACTTACCTTTCTCACATCCAAAAAAAAAAAAAATTTTTGAAACAGGGCAAATGCAGAAAACCTTAAAATATATATAGCTGCTTATTTAGTCGTCATCATTATCGGCATGAACATCATCATCCTCTACATGTGTATAATACTCATATTGAGCATCCGGAACTGCAACCTGTAAACTTGTGGCTGTTTGTTGGATTTCATCATTTGCACGCGGCTCTAACTGTATATACAACTCAATACCACTGACTTCAGGTATTCTCTCCAACTTGTCAAACATGATCTTTACATGTTTAGCTGTTTCTATCGCCATATACTTGTAATTAATCTGGTGCTTCAGGACTTCATGTGGCATACGATAAGTAATTTGTATGTTGTGTACAGCAGGATTCGCACACAATTCTTCCATAACTATCATCTTCAATTCACCAAGGGTCTTCTACCTACGATCAATTTGGGTATAATAGAACTTTATACCTGGCCTTTCAAATGGCAATCCCTTGTTCGCATTGGCATTCTTAAGCGGACCACCGTGGTATAAGACTATATCAATTTCAGGCATTGTAAACATGTTAGAGTTAAGTTACTATGTTAGTTAAAAAAAAATTTTATTTACTCAAACTACACAAAGTAGAAATTCCAATTCATTCAACGGGTATGAATTTTATTACACATTCGTTATACATTTCATACTCAAATCCTTTTTCCGTCATGCTAAGACGACCCATTTCATACCCAATACAAACAAAAAAAGGCAAATCCTTGTAAAAGTATACAACATTTTATCATGTTACATATTTGCCACATTTACATACTCATTCATACTCAATACAAAAAAAGCCATTTCATTACCATTCAAAGGGCATGAATGACATACCCATTTTATTACAATTCAGAGAGGGGAGTAGTCACTCATTCCATTTCATACCCATTCATCACAACACTACCCATTTCATACCCATTTATCACAAAAACTAGGGGTGAGCATTGACCGAACCTCATCGACAAAACCGAGGCTCACCGACCAAACCGCACCGAAATTTGGACCGACCGAAGGAGTAGATGCCGGTGAGCGGAACCTGGTGACCCTTCCGTCGCCGGTGCGGTGACACAATCGGAGATGATTTTCACAACCGACCCATAAACCGATACCGACCGATTCTTATATATACAGAAAGTCTTGGACCTCTTGGTTTCACTGTGTTGTTAAAAAACATAAGAAGATAGTGAAACAGTGCCGTTTCATTGGGATTTAAAAAGAAGCATAAAACGACTACATTTTATGCTAGGTTTTTACTTTTCACATATAAATACTCTATTTTATCTTAGTCCCCACAGAAAGCCTCTCTCGCCTCTCAAGTTTCACTCTCAGCACAGCAGCAGTGCAACACCAAAGCTACTCACTGCAATAGTGCCGGACTGCCAATAACTCGTAAGCCAATTTTTTTCTCAACACCACTTTGTCTCTCTCTCTGTATGTCTCACTGAGTATTGACAGCGTTTTTTCTCTTACAGAATATCGATTTTGAGGGAGACTATTCTCACTTTCTTAGTCTTCACTCTTTAATCTGTAGAAAAGTGGTAATCGTCCTATTCATCAATGACCACTGATTTTTTATTGTTAAGGATTTTGAGCTGTTGAGATGTGCTTTTTTTTTTTTTCCGCTGAATACTGAGATGAGCTATTGCCTAACTACCTAAGTGACTATTGGATATTTGGCTTTTTGTTTGTTTCGTTTTAGTAGTAGCCCAATGGGTTTTGCTTTTGATTATGAATTATAATATGTTGAGAAGTTTAAAATTTTAAATCAACCAAATAAGTCTTTGAGGCAGTATAAATTCACTGTAAAGCATTTATTTGGTCAAACTATTATTACGTTATTTTTACTGATTGTCCAATTGAGTAATGTCTAAGTAGAAAAACATTTTTAATACTTTTAATATTTTAAACCGATTAAACCGATGAAACCGACCGCAAAAAACCGAACCGCTATAAGTCGGAAAACCGACCCTTGATAGTGTGCATCGGTTATGATTATGGGATAACCGATCTTTATCGGTTCGGTAATAAATTTGAAAAAAAACCGCATTAACCGAACCGTGCACACCTCTAACAAAAACCATGCAAATAAATACTCAAAAAATTAAAACTAACAAAAAAAAGTTTTATAATTCATAATATTGGTAAGAAACTAAGTTATGTTAACTATCTACAAAATAAATAGTCAAACTCTTTAACCCACACCCAACAACAACCAATACCCAACTACAATGACATTCAAATCAAAAAACCCTTACCTGAGATATGAATTTGTTGAGAGGAAAGAGCAGTGAGAGATGCAATGTGGTGAGTTGTGAGAAGTAATGTGGTGTGGGGAGAGATGCAATGTGGTGAGTTAAGAGAGGCAATGTGGAGGGTGAGTGAGGCAGTGAGTTAGTGAGGTCAGTGTGTATGGGTGAGAGCGTGTATGGGTGAGAGCTGAACATTTTGATCTGCTGCGTGCTGTTTTATAAAATTTTCCCAGTAGAACTCGAGTCTTATAAGACTCGAGTTTTATGCTAAATTTAATAAGATATCGAGTTTCTAATAGTCGATATCTTTGTGTTTTTTTGCTTAAAATCAAGTTTTAAAGACTCAATTTTTGTTTGGCAAAAATCGAGTCTTAAAGACTCGAGAACTATGTGGCATTTTTTAATCTAGTCAGTGAGTGCATACAAGTACAAAGCGAGTTTCTAAAACTCGATTTTTAAGAGGATCTCGAGTTTCTAAAACTCGAGATACTACTTTGCTTAATCAAATTTTACGTTTGCTAACTTACTATATTTCTCCCCCTCACACTGCTACTCTGCAAATTCCCTCAAGATCGGCTGATCAGCTCTTACACAGAAGAAGAAGAAGAAGAAGAAGAAGAAGAAGAAGAAGAGGAAGAGGAGGAGGAGATTGGCCAGAGAAAAAGAAGAAGAAGAGGTTAACGAACGCCTCTAGTTGCCGCTTGATCTGCCCACCCCACCTCCAACGCTAGCCGTTTCAACCTCTAGCCTCCATCCCAAATCTCAATCTGCTTCAAGTATTTTTTTTTTTTTTTTCTCTCCAACTTCAAAACTGAACATTGATTTTGATATGATTTTCCTCTCTCCACTCCATAATGTTTGTGAATCTGTGATTGTGATTTTTTTTTCCCTGAGGGTGATTGTGAACTAAATTTGAGCATGTGAATATGTGGGAGTCTCTGTATTATTTGTTTTTGCAGTGAGAAGTGAGTTGTGATTTTTGAATATTGTTATAAGAGAGAGAGTATGCAGTGAATATATAGAATTTGACTGGCTGTTGGTAGTAGGCAATAGTACGGAACAAATGAAATGACAGACAGAGGTAAAAAAAGAAAAGGGTAAGGTTAGAAAAAGTAGTGCATTATAAGTTCATTGTATTAGTATGTTTGGGGCAGCAGGTGAGTGACAGTCCGACAGAGACAAAAGAGACAAAGTGAAAAATAATATAATAAAAATGTCACACAAATTTGACAAAATAGAATTAGGACTTGTCTACATTGCTAATTCATAATTCTATAACTCATATTTTTAAATTAGATAGTTTGTTAATACTATATTGTTGTTTATTTGAAGTTTTTTGCTTTTTTTTTTTTCTCCCCCGCTTATCTTTGGCCCCCTACCTTGAAATCTTAGATCCATCCTTGAGTGTCTGTGCTTTCTTGAATCATAATTGTTCAATTATAAATAAATAAATAAATAATAAAGGTTTTTTTATCCGATTTTGTAGATATAGTGGTTGCTAAGGCCTTGTTGTAGAGTTGTTGTATTTACATGGAAGTTTTATTTTAGCTTAGCTGAACCAATATACTTTATATTTATTTTAGAGGTCTGATTTGTCTCTAAACTTATTATTATTATTATTATTATTTAATGATAGCATGCTAATAATAAAAGATGGACCGAATTTGTTTGGAAAAATAGCACTAAGAATGTATCTCCTTTTTCCAGAAGATGGGTCTTAAAAAACTGTTTGAAGGCAGTGACTCTGAAAATGATGATGTATCAAAGATCTCGAATATTGAGGTTGACAAGTAGTATGCCAAGAGGTATGAGCACAACAAGAAGCGTGTGGCCCTTGAGCGCCTCCATGAGCTCGAGAAGAAAGGCCTCATCCAATCCTCCGACTCTTCTGTCTCCAAATCAGATGATGATGATGACGATTTCATAAATTCCAGCAAGAGAGATAGAGAATTGTTTGACGTGCTGATCAAGGTCAAGAAGCAAGACCCTATGATCATAAACGAAGACGTCAAGTTCTTCGAATCTGAAGAATCAGAAGATGATGATGATAAGAATAATAATTATAAAAAAAAAAGAAGGCAATGTATTTGAAAGATGTGGTGGCAAAGCAATTGATAGAGGAGGGTCCGGAGTTTGAAGAAGAGGATGGTGAGATGGAGAAAAAGAAGAGCTATGAGGAGGAGCAAGAGGAGATAAGGAGAGACTTTTTGAAAGCAGCAGAGGCAGCAGAGAGAGAGGAAGTTGGAGAAGAGCAGTTATTGAGAATGAAGGAGAATGGTGATCAGGATGAGGAGGAAGAGGAGAGTGGCGAGTTTGTGAGGAAATTGGATGAGTATTTGGAGGTGATGAGGAAGTGGAGGATGAGGGGAACAAGTTCTTGAAGGAGTTTGAAGTAAGAAGGAGAGGATGGAGACAGCAAGAGTAGAAAGGGAGGAAGAGTTGAAGCATTTGAAGAATTTAAAGAAGGAAGAGATGGATGAGAAGGTGAGGATGATAATAAGGACGGCAGGGATTAGGGAGGATGAGGTTGTGGCGTTGAGTAGGAAGGAGTTGGAGGAGGAGTTTGATCCGTAGGAGTATGATAAGATCATGGAGAAGGCATTTGGGGAGGAGTATTATGCAAATGACTACATGGACCCAGAGTTTGGAAGTGGTGGGGATGACGATGAAGATGGGGGTGAGATTGAGAAGCCAAATTTTGAGGAGGATGATTTTCTTGGGCTTCCAAAAGGTTTGGATGAGTGTGGGTCTGGTGATGGGTTTTGGTCTATGAGGGAAAGGGTTTTGAAGAGTAAGACAGAGAATGCTAATGAAAATGTCCAAGAAGAAGAAGAGGAAGAGGAGGAGGCGGAGAAAGAGAAAGTTGAGGAAGGTAAGCGGAAGAGGAAGCGGATGCGTAAAAGCATTGCTCTTTTGGAGAAAGCTAAAGAAGCGATGATGGAGGAGTATTATAAGTTGGATTACGAGGATACAATTGGAGACTTAAAGACGAGGTTCAAGTATGCGAAAATAAAACCCAATAGATTTGGATTGAGTCCAGCAGAGTTGTTGTTGATGAATGAGAAGGAGTTAAATCAGTATGTTTCTTTGAAAAAGATTGTTCCTTATAGGGAGGAGTGGAAGTTAAATGAGCAAAAGAGATACCAACTAAAAATGAGGACTAAAGAACTTCTCTGAGGTGGGCAAGTGGATGACCAGAAGGTTGGTGAGAAGAAGAGGACAAAGGATGAAGCAGAAAAATCAACTTCATCGATGGGTACCATAGAAACTGGGAAAGTAAAATCTGTGAGATCGAATGGTGGTATGAATTCATCCAATAAAGCTAAGAGAAAACGACGCCAAGCTGAAGTTAAACTATCGCTTTCAAGGCTTGTTGCATATGGAAAGATATCTTCTAAATCTAAAAGCAAAGCGAAGCGAAGCACTGAACCTCAGCTGTGATTTAGGCAGTAGACAGGTAATTCTTTTTGGGGTATATAGTTTTTCAACATTGAGATGAAGCATATATATTTCTTGTTGCTTGTTTCGTTGTGACTAATTTGCATTAATTGTCGCTGGAAACAATTAAATGAAATAAGCACAGAAAAGAAAATCTTAATAGTATGATATGTTGAAACTTTTGTTTTTTGGTTTTTTTGTTTTTTTTTTTTAATGCCTTTTTAGTATTTGTTAATTCCTCTGTATAATTTCAGTAAGATTAATTACTAAGATTCACTACTTCTATGACCCATTTGGGCGTAAAACCCCATTTTTGTAACTATTTAGTTAGTAGTTTGATTTTACAAACTATATTGATTACTAACATCTCGAGTTTCAAAGAGTCGATTTTGGGCCTAGAAATCGAGTCTTTGATGCTCGATTTCCATGGCCCGGTGAGTCTGATGTGGCCTTGGAAATCGAGTATTAGAGACTCGATTTCCATAATACTCAAAACAAAAAAAATCAAAAAAAGTTTAAGCCCGTGGAGAAACAAAAACACAAAACACAAAACAGAAAACACAAAACAGAGGAGGAAGACGAAGCGGAAGACACGAACAATTTCTTACCAGAGAACAAAGAGATAGGAAAAAAAAAATGATGATCGGAGAGAGAAGAAGATCAGATCGGAGAGAGCTCACTTGGGCGCGCACCGCGGCCTGAGCTCTCTCCGATCTGATCTTCTTCATGATCGGAGGAGAAGGGCTGGCGCGCTGCGGCCTGGGTTGGAGCGCCGCGGCCTGGGCTCGCGCGCCGCGGCGATCTGATCTTCTTCATGATCGGAGGAGAAGAGCTCGCGCGCCGCGGCCTGGGCTCGCGCGCCGCGGCGATCTGATCTTCTTCATGATCGGAGGAGAAGAGCTCGCGCGCCGCGGCCTGAGCTCTCTCCGATCTGATCTTCTTCATGATCGGAGGAGAAGAAGATCAGATCGGAGAGAGCTCCGCGGCGCGCGAGGCCTGGGCTCGCGCGCCGCGGCCTGGGCTCTCTCCGATCTGATCTTCTTCTCCTCGCGCACCGCGGCCTGGGCTCTCTCCGATCTGGGCTCGTCTTCCTCTCCTAATTTCCCATGGTGTTTGTCCGGTGAGTCTGAAAATGCATGTGTTTGTGGACTTAAACTTTTTTTTGTTTTCTATTCTAGAAATCGAGTCTTTAAGACTCGATTTTCAAGTGTTCGCCACATCAGACCGCATGCCATGTCAGACTCACCGGACTATGAAAATTGAGCATCAAAAACTCAATTTATAAGCCCAAAATCGAGTCTTTGAGACTCGAGATGTTAGTAACCAATATAGTTTGTAAAATCAAACTACTAACTAAATAGTTACGAAAATGGGGCTAAAGCCCCATTTTCGCCACCCATTTGATGTTATTACCTTGAGCCTTGATTTTTCGCATAGAGTACATCTGTTTGCTATTTGAGTTAGTTTTGCATAGTGATGCAGTAAGTTATGAAAAAGTGAAGTAGTACTTGGAATCCCCTCCCCACCCTCCCCCACCCCCCCCCCCCCCTTTTTTTCTTTTCTCTGGGGGTACTTCAAGCTTGACTAGCAGCTGTTTTATTTATGTTGTGTTTTGTTTTTTTTTTTTTTTAATAATTAATAAACCATTCTGTTAATTGTCTGCCCTTCTAGTTATACATGAAAGAGTTAATGGGGTATATTGAACTTATGCATCATTTGGGTTTAAGTAGGAGTCTTTGGATACTGAATGTATTTGAGTGGCTTTACAGAGTTCAATTGATTTGAGACAATGCTTTTTCCTTACTTGTGGGTTATTCTTATATCCCTATTCTCTATCCTTTTTCCTCCATTTGATCGCTGCAAACAAAAGTGTGAATTGGTTGACTGTACAGAGAAGCTATTAGATTGGGTGTTATGGGATCTGGATCAGACTAACTGTGCTCCTGGTTGGAATCAACATGATTTATAAATTGCACCGTAGGATGTACTTGATAAATGTTTGTGGGCCATGTAGGCTGCCGCTAAAATGCCCTATATTATGCCAATGAGCTCTAGGTCAAATGGCAGGTCCTTCACCTATAAAAATTAGTGGAAGGTTAGGTTGTGGGTTCAAAGACCGCTACGTGTATGTGTAGCTTACCAATTAAAAAGAAAAAGAATGTGGTAGGTTTGAGCACATAGACAGAAGTTCTGTGCTTTTGTTTTTGTTTTTTTTTTTTTTTTTTTTGCTTGAACTGATGCGATTTATTAATTTTTCATGTTTTGTTAGAGCTTTGTGGTCTTTTTTATAATCTTTACATGGTTATTGCCATTTTTTTTTATTCAATCAACCTGAGGTTCAAGGAATAAGGTACTTTTTTTTTTTTTTTTTTTGATAATAAGGAATAAGGTACTGTTTCCTTGTTTTGTGAAAGATTTCTGTTTAACGATTTCATGAATATGTATAAAATGTTGGTACCATGGGGACTGGAAAGACACATGGATGAAACCAATGTTTTAATACCGGTCATTCAACGAGCCTCAAAAGTGACAGGTTTAGAGGTCATGGGTTCAACTGAGGTTTGAATGTGATGTCATAAATATGTTTTTAAAAAAATTATATGTTAATAATAATCAACTTGTGTGTATTCGTGTGTGTTGTAAAAGAAAAAGTTACTAGGATCAAGGTTAGTAATAAAATTTTTAATTAAAGATAAATTGTTTTTACTTTTATTTTTCGATAATTTTGTTGTTGGGGAAGGGTGGATTTAAAACTTGGAACAATGCCAGAGTGATAGTTGAGTTACAAGACTCTTGGTTAAAGTAAAGATAAATTATTGACAAGGAAAGTTAGTATGTTGATAATTTTGGTGTTTATAGTGTTTCAATTCATAATTTTTATATATTTTTCAATCTTCACTTTGATTTTGAAAAGCTTTACATAGCATTGCATGCAAAGTCTTCTCTTTAGCTTGATGGAAAAGGCTCTGGAAAATTCCCCCACATTAGGGGTGAAGTCATGCTGCATGCAATCATTGTCCAATCCAGAAGTTGACCCAAGATGGTTAATGGGATATGGCTAGATCAGAATTAGGATGGTTCACAATTCAACCAATTGGATTGGCCAGTCTGGTCCAGTTCTTGTTTAAATTTCATGCTCTTTAAATACTAATTATGAGCAAGTTTGAAAGCTTATGGGATCTTATAGGGCTACTAGAGACTATTCCAAAAAAACTTATAGGGATGCTACAGTGATGGATAGCTATAAAACCATTTTATCTTATAATGATGTTAAGAATATAGTCAAGGTCTTTTTTTTTAATCCTAGCATTAATTATCATGGGATTTTTTTTTTTAATATTTTGAATTCGTTCTAAGCTTGTGTTCTCTCTAATGAAGTTTGAGCTGGTTTAGGACTTCTTTTGGAAACATTTTTAGTAGGGACCTAATCTATATCTATATATCACTAAAAGCTGAAGCGTAACGTTTAATGCTGCTACGCTCATGTTGAGCCACGTCAGTATACACGTCATTATCTTTTTTTTCTCCCTCCCACACCTTTTCATCTCCTAACAACTTCTCCAACCTTTCTCCTTCCCTCACCTTCTTATCTCCCCACTACCTTCTACATTAATATCATTTTTCATTTTTCCCTTCATCTTTTTCTATTTTTGTCTCTTCTAATTCACACCCTCTTAATAGAAATTTGTCACCATCTCTTTCATTCTATGTATAGTTTTCCCTTACAGAAAAATGATTCTCTCTCTCTCTATCTCTCTCTCACACACACACACACACAAAATTTTTGAGTGGATTTTTATTTTTTATTTTTCTTGCATCTTCGCTTTAGGTTGATAATTTTTTATATTTTTTAATTTACTTTAGTTTAATGCGATTCAGTTATGTTTTTTTTAATTGTTGTGTTTTTTTCTCTCTCTTTGATTGTTAAATGTTATCCTATTACGTTATAAAGGATTAAATATAGCATATGAAAATATAATATTATTCTACTACATAGCACGATTTGAATAATTTAATTTGGTAGTTATTGTAATTTGATAGCATGATTTTTTAGTGCTTAATTTAAATGTTAAACTATGAGACTTTAATAATTTTTGTTTATCTTTTAATCCTTTGTGGTGGACAAAGTACTCTTAATAATTGTATTAGAAGTACTCTATTATGCCATTCATTTAGAGAAAAGCAAAGGTTGGCTAAACAAAAATTATTGGATAAGAGACAAATTTTATCTTTTGCAATTTTGTTATTATTATTATTATTATTATTATTATTATTATTATTATTATTATTATTATTATTATTATTATTATTATTATTATTATAACAATGCATATATAGAAATTCAATTTTTAGATTTTGCTAATAATTATTTATTTGATAATATGTTTTGGTGGTGCTAATAATTATTTATTTGATAATATGTTTTGGTGGACAAAATTACAATTTCTGCAAAGAAAATAACCTTAGTAAATTATAAGCAACAAATTGTTTTCCTAATTGGTCCAACTAATCATAGTTAAGTTTTATTAGTTTTTTTAGTTACTTTTTTTAGTGTTTTGGATTGTAAGCAGAAAAAATAAGCTTGAGAAAGTTTTTTTAAAACTAAAAGAATAATTTTCAAATTTTATATATTTTTTAATGATTTAAAAAATGTTATAAATAACTTTTATAATAAAATAAATATTTTCGTTAACTTGCCTTTTGAATTTCTAAGAAAAATTGTATTTTTTTCATTTTAGTATGACAAAAATTATTAAATTTATGATTTATGATTGTTCCTATATTACATTTATGATTATTCTTATAATAAAAAAAATTTAATTACAAAATACATTACTCTTTATTAAATTAGTTTATATTGTATAAAAAATTTTAAGAAAACCACTATAAAAATAATTATCATGTGCAACGCGCAGGTTCGCGGTTAGTTCTTATAAAGGACGTAACAATTATAACTAAGATATCTTGGGAATTTCTTTAATATACGACTTCCATTTAAATGAATGTGAACTACTTTTATGCGTTCCTGAAAGAAAACCTTTCCATTGTATTTGTTTCTGGTCTTGTGTTTCTGTTCCCTTCCAAGTTTAAATTTGATCTTCTTAGGTCTTTTTTCTCATATGTAATTTGATATAATGACCTCTTATTATTTGAGTTTTGACATTGACTGGTTCAAATCTGGGACAATATTCCCTCCCCCCCCCCCCCCCCCCTCTTATTTGTTCTTCTTTTAAAGTTATGTCACTGAAACAGTGAAAAGTGACTTAATTTTTATTTTCCTCCATATTCCTTGTGACATAATTTGTCACTGCCTTCTCCATTTTGGAGCATCATTTTCTCTTATTTATTTTTTGACATGAATGGAACTTTTCTAAAAAGGAGCCCTTTGGACTCACCTCTAGCCAGTATATAACCTACAGGCAATTGATCCCACCTCCCAGAACCAATTGTTGGGTAATCAAGGGGAATTCACCCCTGACGGGCTAAGAAATTTATGATCATGGTTAGGAGCTCTCTTTATAAATTGTGAAGTTAATTTAAAGTTTCATGTTCTTTCCTTTTTTTATAAGTAGAGTTTCAAGTTTTTTCCTTAAGTAAAGTGATATTTTTGATTCCATAGAAGAAGCGCCAAGCTGCTCTAAGTATTGTAATTTTTCAGTTTTATCTACCTCAAGATATTATTGTGTGCCGTTCATATGCAATATTGGATTTAAATGAGTCCTATGTTGTTTTGAAGATCACATTGTAAGGAGTCTAGGTTTAAAAAATTTTAAATTTGAATTATTATTTCATAGGTTATGTTAGTTTTGTAATGAAACAAAAAAGATGAAGTTTTGTGTGAGTTCCAAATAGTTCAACTTGTAAAGTTTTTTGTTGTCAAATAAGAGATTAGAAGTTCAATCACTGCCTATACCAAAAACCAATTGGTGTCTTGGTCTAATGATGCATAGCAATCATCAGGAGCGGATGGACGCGGCCTAGGCTGTAAACGAACCAAGCTGTTCATGAACAACTCGGGCTCAGTTCGATAAAAAGCTCGGTCATGTTCGTTTATTTATAAATAAGCCAAGCTTGAGCCTTAGTTTTAGGCTTGTTTGCTAAACGAACCGAGCTTAAGAAAAAAAATTGTTTGTGAATAAGCTCGTGAACAATAGGGCTCGATACAAAACATGCCGAGCTTAGGCTCGTTTATAGTTTGATATATGTTTACCAAATAAACTCATTATTATGAAATTAAACATATCTTAATAATAACATATTCCACATGAGACCACTTATCACTACCCACTAACTTTTCTTCTTTCCTCTAATTTTTTTTTAACACTGCCTCTAAACTGACCGTGGAACACTTTTAGACTTAAGTTCCATTTTTTTTTTAATTACTCAAGCTATATAGACAATGAATAATGAATGGATGGATTTAATTATGTAAAGTTGTAATTTGAACAATTTCTAATCACGGGTAGAATTAGAAGCATGATAAAATGAGTATATCAAGCTTTGCTTGTTGACAGCCCTACGGACGCCATAGGTTGAAACTCTATCGTATTCATTAAAAAAAAAGAGTTTTATAATGAGAGTCATAATTTTCTGTAACCTCTGCAAAGCAAGCACATTGATAATTAAGTCTAGTACTTTTTAGAAGCTTTAGATTGTTTGGTTAAACGTGTTTTAAGAATTAATTCTCAAAATTATTTTTCTAGGTGTTTTATAACCCCAAAAAACATGATGATGGAAACTGTTTGGCAATGTGTTTCTATTCCTCCCTCCCCCCACCCCCCGGCCCAAAAAAAAAAAAAAAAAAGTAAATAACCCTTCACAATTGGCAACACCCAACAGAATCAATGGCACTCAAAGTCAGTGACCATCTACCCAAACCCACGACCTTCATGACCATCCATCCACCCAACAATACACACCCATAGGCAAAAATAAAAAAAGGGAACCCTGCCAATTTTAATCACCAAACAAGATCTGAGTTCCACCTTAGGATTATTCCCTCTACTTCTTCCAATGGTCACCCAAATTGCCCAACTATGGAAAAAAAATCCATGGCACTGGGTCACAATCGTTGTTGGCTGCCTCTCCACAATAAAATGAAATATGAAAACACCCAAAAGATGTTTTGTCTTTTGTTGTTTGTACACTGCAACTTGAGTAATTTTAAGTTTTGTTTTGTGAAAACACCCGGTGAAACAAGATTTTATTCTTTACTGGGACCCATTACCTTTTTGTTTTTTAAAACAGGAAACTTGTTTTTAAATTTGGCAACCAAACAGCCTCTAAATCAAGCTTCTTAGTTCTAATTTCTATAACTCCAAATTAGTCTTTTATCGGGTTTTATTAGGTCTTTTAGTTTGCTAGTCAAGTTAGGGGGGCTTCTAATGTAGTAGGACAAGGAAAAGTTACTATATATTTGCTTCAACGTGATTCAAAAATTCATTAATTTAATTTTTTCTTAGTGCACTGTTTATATATGATGATATGCAGCACTTGATTTCTATCTTCTCTTTCTTTTTTTTCTTTTTCTTTTTTTTTTTTTTAAACTCCAAGCCATGTTGCTTTTTCTGGGAAAAGTTTAGTAACAGTTCCTTAGGCATGGTACGTTAGATTCCCCAATTAAATTCATGTATGGTTATATTGACCAATAAAACACAAATCATTTTATCTTTTCCAAATACAATTAATTTTAATGCAGTTATGTGTTTGAATTTAATAAGAGAAATTAATGTACTACACCTAAGACACTATACCTAAGTTTTTTTACCCATTTTTTTTTATACACTTTGGAACCCTAAAACCCCCCAAGTTTTCTATAACTTTAAATCCGAAACACAGTTGCTTTCCAGAAACTTCTCATCCAGTTTCCCTTTAGAAAAACATATCCTTTTGCTATCAAATTTGAAACCAAATCAATCCTCAACTATCCTATAAATCCTACGACTTTTCTCTCACTATATATACTAAAGAGTTTCCTATCCTCAAGCCCACCACTAGTTCACCTAGACGGATTACCCTAATTTTCCCTCAGTCATCTTTTGGGAGTAATCAATAGATGAAATTAATTATGATGGTTTCTTTTTATAGTTAACTATAAATTGTGCACCTATACTGGATTGAACTTGTGACTTGACTTTCCTTTTTACTTAAAAGAGGAGATGTCATTTAGAATTAATTATGATGGTTTCTTTTTGTAGCTAACAATAAATTGTGCACCTATACTGGATTGAACTTGTGACTTGACTGTCCTTTTTACTTAAAAGAGGAGATGTCATTTAGAATTAATTATGATGGTTTCTTTTTATAGTTAAGTATAACTTGTGCACCTATACTGGATCAGTGGTGGCTCTAAGAATTTTTTTTTTTAACGAATCATTAGGAAAATTAAATTAAACAAATTTAATAAAAAAAAAAAACTTGAATATATTGAGTTATCCAAAAAAAAAAAAAAAAACACACACGCACACAAATACATGAAGCTTTACAATTTCCTTTTATAAGTTTTTATATTTTGAAATCATTTTATAATAATTTATTATTAGTTATCATCTATTGTTAGCTGAATAATGAAATAATTTTTATTGCTATTTATTTTGCTATTTGGATACTGCTTATTTTGAATATTGCTTATTTTGCTGAAACTGAAAATTTATTGCTGAAAATACTGTAGATAAAGGTAAAAATTAACTGAAATAATACAGTGGGGTCCATGCATAGTATCAAAAAGTGCAGTAGGGTCTATGAATAGTAGCAAAAATTAGCTGAATAGTGAAATAATTTTTATTTTTTATTGGTATCCAAACTCACACTAAGTATGACCATTTTATTTTGTTAAGTTTGTATAATATTTTTTTTTTTACACTTGTGATTATATATTTATCATTTTTTTATAAAAAATATTTTAAACTAAATGACAAAACTCAACCCCACTTGCACTGGATAATTATTAACCCACACAACAACACTCATCCATACATAAATAATACACTAAATTGTTGTATGATTGTGGAATAAGCTGATATGTGATCAGGGTTTGCAAGATTTAGAATAAAGTGCACACAAATATTTTTAAGAGTAAATTAAATTAGTAAAACAATATTTTATATATATAAATATTTTTTTTTTTCAAGTTAGGGGTTCATTTGAGCCCCTTGAAGTGTATGTGCAGCCGATGCAGCCGCCGCTATACTGGATTGAACTTGTGACTTGACTGTCCTTTTTACTTAAAAGAGGAGGAGATGTCATTTGTGGCCGAAGTAATTATGATTAATATGATTGGCTAAGCTTTAGGGTCCATTTGGTTGGGAGGATGGAAAATGGGGGGAGAATAGAAAAGTAGGTGAATAGAAAAGATTTAGTTTTTCCTCTGTGTTTGGTTGAGGGAGGGGAAAAGTGGAGAGATGAAAAACTTTTTTGTTTAGTTGAGTAGAAAAGTGGGAGGATAAAAAATGTAATTTGTATAAATTTACTCTCATGCCCCTAATGCATAAAAACAATTTTTTTTTTAGTTACTACAAACTAACACAACTAACAAAACATCGAGCAAAAAAATAATAATAATAATAATAATAAAAGTTGTCTTTGATATGAAAGAAAGAAGAAAAAGAGCTAACCAACATGTGCGCTATACCTGGGAAAAGGAAAAAAAAGAACAAAGGTAAAAAAGAAAGAAAGAGGCAGTAGCAGCAGTAAAATTTCCAAAAAAAAAAAGCAACAGCAACATTAATAGGGAGGGTAGATGGGTAATTTCACATCAAACCCACTTCCTCCCATTTTTCTCTCTAGTTTTCTCCCTGAATTGGGGAGAGAACTTTTTTCTCTTAAATGGTGGACCCATAGAGAAAACTACCGCACCCCAATTCTCCCCCCCCCCCCCCCCTAAACCAAACACCCTCCTCTCCTCTCCCCTTTTTATCTCCCCCTCTATCATTTTACCCCCAACCAAACAAACCCTGAGGGCATCTCATAGAGTGGAATTGCACTCACTTTATTTTCCTCCCTTTTGGGTTCAAGAGTTAGTTGGCTTTTTGTAAGGGTGAAATTTCGTGATGTTTGTTAGGATTTTACTAATGTATGCCCTTAGAACATATGTTAGTACACCATTTTTGGAAATGTTTTATGGGAAAATGAAAATGCGACTTGATCAATTGGACAATTTTTTCAATTTTCCATAAAAAATTTTCCAAAATGAATGATTAATGTATGGCCTACCCCTGTAATTATAATCCAAATGTTTTATTTGATAAGTTATACTCACACTTGATGGGTTTTGAACCCCATGACTTCATCATTCACCTGGGACTTGTATAGGGAGGAGGTGCCAATTGTGTTAGACCTCATTGGTATTATAATCCTAGGTTATATTATGGTCTTTTATACAAAACTCAGGCACACTGTTTGAAAACTGATGCACAACTTTAATAATGTGGAGAAGATTTTCATGTGAGTCCCGAACTAGGCTCTTTTTCTAATATGAAAAGACAAACTGATCCAACACAAGGAAAGTTGGAAATGTCTAAGAATGAAAAGCTGAAAGTTTCTCTATGGTTGTTGGATTTATGGGAGTATATTTGTTTTTGTTTTTAGTATTTTTTCACTTTTTCTCAAGTGCAAACTTTTTGCCCTATTTGAAGGTATTATTGGCCTCTTCAAACTGATTATGCTGAAATATTGTCAACAGTTGGTTTGGTGTGTTAAATATTCTGAAGAAACTAAATGCTCCTGACCTACTATTCTACTCTGTCCAAATAACTTATGAGGTTGACCATTCTCCTATCCATTGCTACTCTCTCTCTCTTAAGTCACAATGGTTGATCTTATGCGATGTTTCCAAGCAAAAGATCTCATCTGTAGAGAGCAGTGCTGCTTTGGAAACATTTTCCACAGTCTCTTACAGGCTTGCCCAAATAATTTCATTATCCGGTCAATCCTCTTCCTCTCCCTTCTCTAGTTTTTTCATTGTTTATGGAAAGATAGGAAATTAGGAAGGTTCAATGTTTGCTGTAATATATTTATGACTACAAAATAAAGAGAACGTTAGTGAATGGTTTAACACGTATATAGAGAAAAAAATCTAGGAAGTTAATCTATGTGTAATGCCAGCTTACTTAGCTGAGAGTTGAGTACATGTCTTGATATAGGATTCTTCTTTAATGCCTTATCATTATTAGTTCAACTCACCCCTGTTTACCAGAAAACTAAAACAATAAAAGACTTTCTTGTTGGGTATGTATTACCTTTACAGCGTACAATTATTTATATGGGCTAGTTTAAGGTTCCAAAAACAAAATAGTCGAAGGTTCTGAGTCAAATTAGGCTCAAGGTCATGAGCAGCTTGAATATGTTTATTTATTTACTAAATAAACAAGCTCAAGTTGGAAATTAAGGTTTGTTTACTAAATGAGCCAGCTTGAGCAAAGGCAAAGTTCAGCTCGTTTGGTCTTGCAAACAAAGTTTGCGAACTAATTCATGGATAAAAGCTAATGAATATTAGTGTAAACAAAAAGGCTACAAGAGCCTTGACTCAATGGTGATACTTGCTCTCCTTTATGAAGTGAACCAAGGTTCAAATTCATTCTCTCCGCTATTGTTGTAATTATCGAATTGTAAAAAAGAAATTGTAAACAAGCTTGATTTTAGGAATTACATGTCTGCCTGGACGCTTGTGTGTACACACACACGCACATAGGTCTATTTTCATACCATTTTGAACTCTAGTTACATTGAACATGGTATTGTTAGCTTGAATGTTGTGAAAATGAGGCCCAAGATTGGTATACTTGTGTTGATGATTGGGTTTTATATAAATTGCAGGAGTTAGTGATTTAATATTTGTCGCATGGAGGACTACATGAACAAACAACGAGAAGACTAGGGGAGTATGAATGAAGACATTCATTATTCTATAAAGGTTTTGTTTTTGTGTGATTTGAAGAAGAGAAGAAAGAGGGGATGGGGATGGGGATGGGGGTGCATTATTGACAACTGCTGCAAGTTTCTTTATGGATAGACATGAGTTGCTGCTATCTGATAAATTTTGGAATCGACAGCAGATTGGAAGAACTAAAGAGCAATGCTGGTGTATTATAGCTGGTATTTTTTTTTTTCTTTTATTTTGTAAAACTGAAGGTTTTAATATATTAATCTTGGATTGGAAGAGATATGGTGTCGCTCATTTTTTCATTTATTTACATCTTTACAGATAGTATTTCTTTTTTTAATTAATTTATATTTGTAAATACGAATTTCACCGACATTATTTTGACTTAGAAAGAATATACTATATAGGCATGCGTAGTACACGTCAATGATGACTGTTTGTGAGAAATGGAGGGCAGTCGCCCAAACAATGCTCCAACTTTGTTTATTTATTTTAAATTTTTGGGGGTAGGAAAAAAAAAAAAAAAAAAAAAGTAAATAGGACCATCTTTAGCAATTTTACAGCTGGCACTGGATCTTTTTAAGTGGGAACACAAATATCATTTTGTCAATATATTCAAATATCTTTTCTTTTGTCAATATAAATAATATCTTTTGTCAATCTTTCAACCGTATCTCAAAAATATCTCCCATCCCATCATCTCATGTTCTTAAATCAGAAATCTCTATATTATTATTTTATTATTATATTCTTCGAGGAAGGGGAAGAAAAGTAAAAAAAAAAAAAAAATGTCTACGGCATGCCTTCCCCTGTTCACTCCCAGTACTCCTTCAATCCCAACAAAGAAATTAACCCAAAAAAAAAAAAAATATATCAGTCCGTTCAATGCAACTGCTAGAAAGCTGTACGGAAATTCAATGACATGCAAAGCTGCTGCTTCCTCTTCAAGTTCAATCATGGACTTTGATCTCTATGATCTTCTTGGCGTAGATAGCTCTTCTCATCAGTCGCAGATAAAACTGGCGTATCGGACGCTGCAGAAGCGGTGCCACCCTGACATTGCTGGGCCAGCAGGACATGACATGGCTATCATACTCAATGAAGTTTACTCCATCCTCTCTGATCCCAACTTACGTTCAGCTTATGATAAGGTTTGTGTGGCAAATTACGTTCAGCTTATATGATAAGGTTTGAACTTTTGTTTTTATCATTTTATCCAAACTATTAACAACAACAACAAATAATAATAATATCATTGATTAGAATCTAGCATGAGATTATTAACTATAGCGATTCACTAAAATATGGCTCCTTTAGTTTGAAGACTTTTGTTTTGCTTTATTATTATTTTTTTTTAATTAGTTAATTCCAAATAAATTATTTTTAAAAATTACCATCCATAGTTTCTTTGTAATATATATATATATATATATATATATATATCATTGAAAGGTTTATTTCATTAGCTTAATCTAGTTTTTTTTTTTTTTAGAGTCAATTTAGTTTTGTTTAATATGACTATTTGTTATACTTGATTATATGCCAACAAGATCTGTCATTATGTGTAACCAACCCATTTCGAAAGATTTTCAAGCCTATTAACATGGTGTTGATTTTGTTTTATTTGGTAAAAACATGGGTTAATTTTAAGATGAAAGAATTTTAGGATTTTTTTTGCAAAATAACACCATTTTACTAACAATTTCATTAGTTAGCAACATTTCCAAACTATTTAAGAAACTAACATCTCGACTTTCTTAGACTCGAGTTCACTGTAACTCGAGTTCTATGTGCTGGCAAAATTGAACTTAAGTCTTAAAGGCTTGAGTTCCCTAAAGACATCTTACGCACGAAGAAGAAACAACAGAATCACAACAAAGAAGAGACAACAAAAACAACAAAGACTCTAGGAATATCAAACCCAAACAACCCACAAACCACGTAAATCAAACCCATGAACCACGAAGATCAAACCCATGAAGATCACAACGAAGAAGAAAGAAAAAGGCTCTAGGAAGATCAAACCACGAAGATCAAACCCAAACAACAAAGATCAAACCCAAACCGCAAAGATCAAACCCAAACAACAAAGATTGTTTCCAAACAATGAAGATCAAACCACGACGGCAAAGGCTCCAGTGGTGGCGGTGGTGAAGGCTCCAGCGGCAGCGGCAAAGGTGAAGGCTTCATTTTCTTCTCTAGTCTTTGGGCTTGTTGATGTTCCTGCGCTTTTTTCTCTGGTCTTTGGGTTTGTTGAAGTTTCGTATGTTCCTTTGTTTTCTTCTCTGGTCTTTAGGTTTTCTTCAGTTTGTTGAAGTTAGGAAAACGTTGAACTTGAGTCTAAGAGGCTCGAGATGTTAGTTTCCTAAATAGTTTGGAAACGTTGTTAACTAACGAAATTGTTAGAAAAATGGTTATTTTGAAAAAAAAAATCCCAAATTTTCAAGTCAATTTAATTTACCGTAACTTTTGAGATGAAAGGTAGTTCACCATGGTTAATACTTTTAGCTTTCTTTTACGATTTATTCAATCCGTAAAAACTCTATAATCGAATATGGTGTCTAGAAATTTGGTTCTTAATAAAATATTACACAAACACATGGACAACGGAATTAAAAATATGAAAAAGATACCCAAACATAGAATATTAAAGAAAAAAAATGAGAAACAAAAATTACTATGAACGAAAAATTCATGTAAAAGATGCCTTGAGGCTTGAGGACGAATGGCTTGTAAAAACAAATTAATAGAAACAGCAAAGAAAGGGAGAGAGAGTAAAACAGAAAGAAGTTTGGCTATAATAAATTCATGTAATTTGTTCTATGAGGATTGTAATTGTTAGGGTCATATTTTCTATGTAATTGGCTAATCCTTTGACAAAACGCATTTTACTTGTAATTGGGTAGATCTAAGTTGGATTTAATGTATCAGGTAGTATGTTGTTCAAACATATCAAGTGGTATCATTAAAGACATGAAGGTTGATCCAAAAAATAAGTGAAGAAAAATTGTTTCATTAAATCTCAACATTAACTCGACAAATGCTGTTATCGAAGAGTAATGGAGAAGCTCAACACAAACTTGATTTATTACTAAGATCTACGATTTCAGAAATATCAGATTTGAATTTGGCCCATGATGACTTGAATGATTAGGATTTTTTTTCTTACAACCTTAGTCATAAATAAGGCTTATAAAGTCATCATACATGGAAACAGAGACCTAGAACATATGTACTCTATGAGAAACTACTACATTTGTGCGCCTTAGGGATTTGTATCCAAGTACTTCATGATTTTCATCGTTTATGAAGTGTCAATTTTGCAAAAGAATTAGTCACAGATTGAAGATTTTTGCAATAAAGGAAAGAATTTTTCTACAAAATCAAGTTCAATTGGGTAAGCAAAAGTTCAACTGTAAGTTGGTATATTGAGATAGGGCAGGGTAGTGGTAAGATTCCTCTTACTTGTAATCACGTCCCACTAAAAATTGTAATTATTTTTTCAAATTAAACTTCGAAAGTAATTCCAGATAAAATAGGTACTAACCAAACTTCTGTGACATTTTTTAAAACCTTGAGGGAAGTTAATGTAATTTACCATATAATTTTCAAATTGATATGGTAGGTTATTGGTTTAAAAACATAGTACAAACTTTAAGTTTTGTCCGTTTCATTTTTGTCTCTATATTTTCAAAATTTTTGCAATTTTGTCCATCTTTTATTTTTTTTTTCAAATTTTCCCCTTTTTCATCTCCATCAAACATGGTTGTTACGTCACATAAAACAACATATTTATAATTTTTTTCAGTTCTAAAAATCCAAAAAAATAAGGGCCAAACAAATTACTTCCAAGTCATTGGATAATGTGTCCATTTAAGCCAGTTAAATTTTTTTATTGTAATTGAGTGAAATGTAAGCATTTGTTAATAGCAATAGTAATTCCAATGAATCAGATAATGACAAGGATAACAATAAAATGTGTCATAGACTAAATTCACACATTTAATATTTTTTGAAAATCAAAATAAATTTGACCTGAAAAGGTAATTTAGTAATTTATGTGAGTTAGATGATGGCATGGCAAGGATAACAATAGGAAATATCCGAAAAATTAGTTTAAATTTAGACAATTAAATTTTGGCGAAAACACCATTTTAGTCCCTCCAATTTAGGGTTATAGTCAATATGGTCTCTACATTTTGGTAGTAATCAATTTGGTTCCTATTATTTTCAACTTGCAGTCAATTTGATCCTTACTGTTAGTTCACTAACGAAAAATGCTTACGTGGCTAATAGTGTGCATAGTTGGCGCACTTCACGCCTACATGGCTTATAAAATATTATTAAAAAATGACATGTAAGTGATTGAATTGAAAAAAAAAATCAAAAACAAAAAAAAATTTATATTAAAAAGATAGAAAAACAGAACTGAAAGATCATTTTTAGATTTTCTTTTACTTTCTTGTCAACCAAACAAAAAACTCAAACCCAGATTTGAACAAACAGCAACCCAAAGGTCTTGTCTTCCTCCTCTCACCATCTATTTCTCTTTCTTTATCTCACTAATCTCTTTTCCTCACTTGCAAACCCAAACTCTCACTCTATAATCCACAATTGAACCCTCTAATGCTGAATCACAAATTGGCCTCCATAGCCAAAGTCCTTACTCACTTTCTTCCCTTCTTTGTTTCTCACCCTCTCAATCTTGATCTCTACATGGTCCGAAGCTCACCAAGCAAGTCAAAGATTTGAACCCAACAGTGGCGGGATGTAATCCGTTTTAGAATATATAGCTTTTGCAAAGGGTTTGAGAGAGATACGTTGGAAGGAAGCCATTTGTGCTTATGCCTAACAAAGAAGAAGACAAACTTTCTTTCCCTAGGTAAAGATGAACTTAGTTGGTGTTGGAAAAATACATATTTGTATCGTATACAAGATATACGCAGTGGAAAAATAATAGATCTACTTTATTCGCAATTGGTAACATGTACTATGTAAATTTCAGAATATAAGAACAAGAGAGTGTACTTTGAAGCAGTGAATTCAAAACCAAAGATTAGAAGTACTTGAGAACACTTTAAATCTTCACTCTAATTCCACTTGTACCCAAGAAGTGTAGTCTCTCAATTAATTTATATGTGTGTGCTCAAGGGAAAATCATAGAGTGCCCTACACATATACAAATCATTTCATTCAATCACAAAATTTTGTTTGTTTCTCTCGTTATAACTGATTATTTAACTGGGTCAGTCTTTTAGGCCATTCCAATTTAAGTTTTAGTATGTGGCTTGGAGTGGGACCAAAAAGGGAACAAATAAGACACTAGCTCCAATAGGTCTTGGGCTTTTCTGTCAACTGTCCAAAGTTACTATTAATTATATTTAATATCACTATATAAATATAATTGCACTCTATGCCTTATTAATAAATTATATCCCAAGACTTTATTATTCATGCAACCCCTTCATAAAATAGTTGTAGGAATACAAAGTCATGAATGTAAACTACCACTTTGAAGATTACTACATCTTAATCCTTGAGTACCCGATTTAATCCTTTAAATTATTCATCATATTTATAAAATCTAATTTCATTAATATATACTTTAGTAACTCCTTACCAAAGTAGTTAGGTCTAACATTTTGAATAACCAAACCTATTAAATTTATCTCATGAGAATATTTTATATCTTCATTAAGAGATTATGAATTTCATCTTAAGAATATATATTCCATTAACACTAAATGTGGCTGCCTAATATACTAAGGTTTTGATCGTGACTTTAGATCTCACTCTTGATATATTAAAGCAACCTATACTTCATGATCAGATCCATTATTCTCTCAGGATTAAAAGTTTGTGTAGATAGAAGTCGTGAGATTTAATATTTATTTGGCAGTCTTTAGGAGAATAATAAATCTCACAGTGATCCAGTTCAATATGTCTTAACTCTTAAAACATATCAACATATCAACTAGAAATCTCTGCTTCTATAATCAAGACAAATCATCTTAGTTGATAATGTTATAATCTTCACAGATGAAGCCCAATTTCATCACCGACTACGAATTAAAATTCTGAGTTTACAAAGAACCTGTGATTTAAATCTTCTGTGACTAAATCACATAAATCACATATTATGCATTTCATGGGCTATATGATAATGTCCAAACATTCATCTTACCATTATTTTAGATAATCATAAAACAACTTTATTAATCACAACATTAAGTCATACATAATGTCATACATAGTATCATACAATATGATTTAAGGACACTAATTCTAATAGTTGGATAGATATGGCTTTGTTCAAAATTGCTTGTGTTTTTGGTAAATTTGATTTAATTGCTGGTTGCTTTTCGTGTCTGAAATTTATAAATTTAATTTGTTTTAGTGTTAAATTTGATTGGTTGTGTATTTGTTTGAGCAAAACATACGAGAGTGACTATTAATTGCTGAGTTCGTTCAGATCAAGTCCAAATCTCAGTTTGAGTTTTTTTGTTTTTGTGTTTGGTTAGCAAGAAATTGTAAGAAAATTTGGGGTTGATCTTTCATTTTTGTTTTTCTATCTTTTAAATACATAAATAATTTTTTTTGTTTTTGTTTTTTTTTTTCAATTTTAATGCTTGCGTGGAATTTTTTAATGTTTATTAAAAAAATTTAACAATATTTTATAAGCCACGTAGGCGTGAAGTGTACCAACTATGCACACCATTAGCAACATAAGTATTTTTCGTTAGTGAGTTGCTGGTAAGGACCAAATTGACTATAAGTTAAAAATAACAGGGAACAAATTGACTGTTATCAAAATATAAGGACTAAACTGACCGTGACCTCAAAATGTAGGAACTAAAATAGTGTTTTTGCCTTAATTTTTCTAGGATCAAAATGAAATTATCCTTAAAAGGTGAGAACCAAAATCCAAAATATGCTTTTGTTACATATTTAGTTTGGTTACATGAGTTTCGCTTCAAAAAAAAAAAAAAAAAAAAAAAAAGATCTAATGCATCTATAAAATCAATTTTACCTTTGACCAAAAGTTTGGTGGTCAAGGCGTTTGTCTTTTTATTTTTGGCTCATAAATTTGTCATTGCTTCAAAATATTCAAGGATCTTGACAAACCATAGAGCTCGTCTACTTTTTGTATCAATGTTAGTAAAAAATAAAAATAGTTTAAAATTGAATTAGTTCTATTATAGGTTAAGTTTGTCGAGACTTAAGTTTTTTTTTTTTTTTTGAGAAACAAACACACACACACACACACACAAGGGAGAAGGAAATGGGGTTTAAATACAAAAGTATACCACAACTCTATTCAAAAAACATGGTTTGTCAAGACTTAAGTTAAAACTAAATTTGGTGGAAAATTTACACGAAAAAAAAAAATCAGTTTTAAATTTTTTTGGGGGTATGGATATGTTAGTGAAAACACCAATTTTTATTCTTGGAATGGAAGATGCACTAGAAAGAATCAAATTTAAACCTATTTTTATGAGAATATATATAGTCAAATTTAAAACAATTATTGTGAAACATAACTTTTCCCAAACTATAAGGGTAAAATCTAGATACAATAAATTAGGTGCAGTACATTAAGATCCACAATTGAATTCAAACATTTGGCTTTATTGGGAATGATGTAATCTTTTCTAAGAATAATTAAATTTAAAATAACTAAGTGTTATTTAATTGAGGACTGTAATATATTGTACATAAAGCACTGTATCTAATTTTTATCTAAAGACTTTATATATATAATTTATATATAACATACCAAGTACTCTCCTTGAAGTGTTGAAAATGAAAATAGCTTGAGAAAAGAGTGATTAGAGTTGTTTTTTTTTTTTTTTTTTTTTTTTTTTTTTTTTTTTTGGAGAGAGAGAGAGAGGGAGAGAAATTGAACCTTGTAATCTTCTCTATGTTCCAATTCTCCATTTATGAGAAACAACATTGACCTTTAGAAACGGCAAGTCGAACTAATTTTGGAAGATACCAGGTTGAAGCACAAATGGTGGCTGGAGTCCTAGACATTTCCCTATTTCTGTACAAAACATTGGCCAAAAGCACCAAAAGTTCAAATGTAACAATTTTGGAAACTATAAACAGTGTGTAATTTCTCATTCATGTTGAAACTTTCAGTAACTCTTAAAGCATGTCTATCTAGTCTAAATGTCTACAATAGTGTGAATGCTTAGGTAATTATATGATTAAGAATTCCTTTTGACTTTGAAAAGGAATGGTGCAGGAGCAAGCCAAAATTGCAGAACTTAGAGGTTACACAGGCAAACCTATATACTCAGCATGGTTTGGATTGGAAAACGAACAAAGAGCAGTATTTGTTGATGAAGTCAAGTGCGTAGGCTGCTTGAAGTGTGCTTTATTTGCTGAAAAGACATTTGCTATTGAATCGGTTTATGGAAGAGCCAGGGTTGTTGCACAGTGGGCTGATTCTGAACACAAGATCCAAGAGGCCATAGGAGCATGTCCAGTTGATTGCATCTCGTGAGTATATATTTTACTCCAGCTACCTAGCTCATTTGCTCAAGAGTTATGATCTTTAACTTAAACTTGAGGAGTATCTATTTTCATTCATTTTATTGATCATTAATGATATCATGGCTAAATAATAATCTCCATCAACTTAATTAATTAATAATTATTTTTAGAGTGAGATCAGAAGTAATTAATACATCATGAAGAAGTATATGTTGTAAATAAATAGTGATTGATTAATATTAGTACATATTAAGATTATAGTTAGAAAAGAAAGGAATTCGAATTTCTTTTTCTTTTTTTCTTTTTTTGACAGAAGGAATTTGAATTTGTTTATTAATATATATATGTGTGTACTTCTATATTTTGAATAATATTAATATCTTTAAAAAAAAAAATTAATGGCTAATATATATAGGATTGTGGAGAGGTCAAACCTAGCAGCTCTAGAATTCTTAATGTCGAAGCAACCACGCGGCAATGTAAGAGTGGGCATGGGTAATGCAGCAGGAGCGCGTGTCTCAAATATCTTTGTAGATGTCAAAAAATTCCAGACCAGATTTGAGGATGCAATGGAAAAAGCTTCTACACGACACCCCAAGGTTAGTTTCCTTTCCACGTACTAATTAATTATTAATGGCAACGGCTACAAGCTATTTCTATCTCCCAGAATGTTATAAGGAAATTTATTTAGAGCATCAACGCGCCTGGCATGCCATATGCCATATGGAGGATGCGTTTAGCATTTTTACACAAAATCTTCCCAACATTCGAACCGGTAAAAGTCAAGTATTGCAATTATTTTTACAATTGTGTTACAGTATAATTCTACCTTTAGAATTACACTGAAGCACAATTCTAAACTTAAATACTATTATTTAATTCTCTTTCTCTCTCTCTCTCTCCTACTTTTTATTAAATAATGATAACACACTCTCTCTCTCTCCTCTCTCTCTCTCTCTCTCTCTCTCCCGTAACTCTTCTCTCTTCCTTCTCTCTTCAAACCCAAAACCCATAGCCACCACACTTTCTCTGTCTCTTTCTTCTCTCTTTCTCGGTGTAGATGGGTTAGCTGACGACGACAATTGAGTATGGTGGTTGATTGGTGCGGATTGGTTGATCGAGTTCGGTGGTGTGGGTTTGGATTTGGCGTGGTGGTTGATCGAGTGTGGTGGTGGTATGGTGGTTGATCGGTGCAGTAATGGCGTGGTGGTTGATCGGTGTGGATTGGTTTGGTGGTGGTGTGGTGATTGATGATGGTGGAGCCATGGAGGTGGGGACCGTGTGTTGTTGTTGTTGTTGTTTTTTTTTTTATTTTTTTTTTTTTATGGTAGATTATGAGCTTCTGGTGGTGGTGGTGGGCTTGTGGTGATGGTGGTTTCAGTAAATGTTGCAGTTGTTGAACAAAAAGAATGAGAGAGAAAGAGTAAATAATGTGTTGTGTTGTAAATGATGATGATTTTAGAATATATTATTTTATTGTGTAGAAATATTATTTTAATGAGTAGAATAAGAAAATAAAAGTTGGAATGTTAGTAGTGTTGTAAAATGATATGGTATAAATGGTAAAGTAGATTTTGAAGTGATAAAATATAATAGTTTGTAGATTGTAGATATGAATGGTCACAAATTAAAGTTATGGCATTTATAGAATATATATATATATATATATATATATATATATATATTATCTGCTAGCTATTAGGTCCATATATAAATATAATTTTACTATTCAATTAATTATTATGTATTTCTCTGTGTCCTTCAGGAAACAGACCTCCAAAGAGAAGCTAGAATGTCAGCAATTCAAGCAATTAAATCAATCTCAAATTGGTTATACTGGCAATCGCCTATTGCAGGAGGAGGAGCAGGATCCACACCTGTGTCGTCACAAAATAATCTGACATACGTTTCACATAATAAATCTAGTGAGCCAAGCATAAACAGGCTTCGAGAAGCAGTAGCTGCCAGAAAGCGATCAGGAGGAACGATTTGTCGAATCTCATCAAACTATATATATCACGAGGATTATTGGATTCCATCAATCCCTGCTCTTCTAGCTTCAACTCAAGTCGTCAGCTATAATGCCTCGACTACCCAAAAATCCTCTTCACCTACTAAAGAATACAAGGATAGAAACTATAGAGTAGATGATGACAATCAGAAGAAACCCGTAATATGGGGAGTACTTCCAATGATAACAGCAACAATTGCTTCAGTTATAGTTTGGTTACAAGTTGGAGAAGGGACTGTTGGTGGATTGAAACAACATATAGGTGGCTCTTTGGCTTTGGACATCGTTAACAGCTCTTGGTCACAGGTTATGTTAGCAGGGATTACTTGGTACATCATTGGAATTGTAATAATTGAACTTGTGGAGGTCATTCAAAGTAGACGAAGGTTATAGGGAAAGAACTCAACGATTTAGAAGGTAAACGTAAATCCATTTGTATACAAAAGAACTTAATTAAACTATATATGATATATACGAACTGAAAATTATTTGGAGATCAGTGCTCACATAGTATTTAACAAGCCATGATACTAATTCAATCAATGTTCTATCTAAACAATTCTCTCATTTTCATTTTTGATGAGAAAAGGAACAACCTATGCTAGTCAATAATAGCAACAAAGGAAAGATTTGCATTTGCTATACACCTGTATGTTTTTTTTTTTTTTTTTTTTTTTTTTTTTTTTTTTTTTTTTTGTCTCAATTAATTTCTAGGCAATCAATATTCATGAATCTTTTAGAAAAATGATATAAAATTCTAAATGAAGTTGATAAAATTTCCACCATTGTGGATGAGGGTGGTTGAATAAAAGGAAAAGTAAAATTACTCCCCTAGTTAATTATTTTTTTTTAAATAAAAAAAAATTGTGTTTGTAAAATTTTTCACTTCTCGAAATTGATAGAGGTCAGGTCATGATTCTTTGGGAAAATTTAGTTTTCACAAATATAAAAAATGTATAGTATTGTAACATTTAAATTTGTTAAAGTTTTTTATTATATTATATTTTTTAATTTTTATGAAAACGATAGCAGTTTTAAAGATTATATAATACCCGGGAAAAAAAAAAGATTAAAAGGAAGGTTATTTAAGTAAATTTGTTTATGGGGTCAATTTTATAATTAATATTTCTAAGGGGTTTTTTTTATATAAAATAAGGTTGAAACCCTGGTTATATATAGTCTAATTTAAGTCAACGTATAGTGACAGATGTTTTGAGAGAGGAGACTACTCAAAATACTCAAGTAGAGAAGGTTTGACTGCACAATTAAGGTAAGAGCCTAAGAATCTCTTTCTGATCAAATCTAAGTTTTATTTGAAATTAGAGTATTTTTTTAGGTGGATATTTTAGCCAGTAGTAAAACTATTTAATTATTCAAAAGTTTTAAGGATGCAAACGAAGAAAAGCTTAGATTTTTTTTTTTTTTTTTTGGGTAAACTGGACAGCGTACCTGCAGATTTTTCTAAGTTTAGTGATAAGCACGTATTGAAGCTATAGATTTAAGAGGTTTCTACATAGCGTTTGTGTCAGGAAACTGTACTGAATTGATGGATTTAGAGAAAAACAAAAGGTCTAGTGAGTATAGGTTTAGGTTAGAGGTCTGATAAGTTAAAAAAAAAAAAAGAGGTATACATAACAGTGAATTTTATGGGTTAGCTACAAAAAAAAAAAAAAAAAAAAGAAAAAAAAAAAAAAAGGAAAAAGAAAAAAGAGAGAGCTGTAACGTAAGTGCAGTACTTGAAGGATGGCCCACGTCCTTGTCTTTCCTAGTGTGATATAGCACTAGTAGCTATAGCCTTATCTTTTTTAAGGCATTAATGGTAGCAGAATATATATATATATATATATATATAAAAATTAGGTATCCTATTCCGAACAAAAATGACTTAGTTCACAGATTTAGTGATGCTATGGTGTTCTCCAAATTTGATATGAAGTTTGGTTTTTGGCAAATCCAGATTAGTGAAGAAGAGAGATATAAAACTGCTTTTACCACTCCTCTTGGTCACTATGAATGGAACGTTATGCCTTTTGGTCTCAAAAACGCCCCCAATGAGTTCCAAAATATTATGAATGATATTTTTAACTCATTCAGTTACTTCACCATTGTTTACATCGATGATGTTCTTGTTTACTCCAACTCTATTGATGAACACTAGAAACATTTGTATGCGTTTCTAGACACTATCAAACGAAATGGTCTTGCTGTTTCTGCTAAGAGAATCAAATTGTTTCAAACAAAAGTTCGTTTTCTGGGCTATGACATTGCTGAAGGACAAATTTGTCCTATTGATAGAGCCATTCAATTTGCTGATAAATTTCCTGATGTCATCATTGATAAAACCCAGCTGTAGAGATTCCTTGGATCTCTAAATTATGTTGCTGATTTCTACAAGGATTTGAGGAAACAATGTAAACCCCTTTTTGATCGGTTACAAAGTAGTCCTCCACCTTGGTCTGATATTCATATCTCTCTTGTTAAACAGACCAAATCTCATGTCAAGACGTTGCCTTATCTTGGTATTCCTACTATTAATGCTTTCAAAATTGTTGAGACTGATGCCTCTGACATTGGTTATGAAGGTATTTTGAAACAAAGACTTTCTCCAGATTCATCCGAACAAATTGTTCATTTCTACTCTGGAATCTGGAATACTGCACAGCTAAATTATAGTACTATTAAAAAAGAGATTTTATCTATAGTACTATGTATTTCAAAATTCTAAAGTGATTTGTTAAACCAAAAGTTTTTACTTTGTATTGACTGCAAAAGTGCTAAATATGTTATTGAAAAAGATGTTGAAAACATTGCTTCTAAACATATTTTGCCAGATGACAAGCTATTTTAAGTGTTTTTGATTTTAATATTGAATACATTAAGGGTTCCCAAAATGCCATCCTTGATTTCCTCACTCGTGAATTTTTGCAGAATTCACCAATGGCAAGTAGGCGGTCGAAAGACAAAGGCCCTGCCACTGAAAACCAAATTGTTAAACGAGAACCTGCTTTCTCCTTGCAGACTGTTAACTGTTTCACCACTTTAGGAACTGTACCTAAATCCAACTACTCTTCTGTTTTGGCCTCATCATATGACCCTTATGCTTAACCCCATTCACCAACCTGTCAGGACTACTTTTCCTAGAAACACTTCCCAGTATGTCTGAAAACAATATTTCCAAAACCTGTTTTCTATTGAACCAAATTGGTCCTCAATTGTTAATCCCCTTCAGCTTGTAAAAGTTCTTTCCCTCCAAAATTCCATTGGATCCCTGAGCATGGAGAAAAGAATTTGCAATACTATTATGATCTCCTATGCCATGAGAAATCCATCACTATTAACACCATTTCTGATAAATTTGATACTTCCAAAATTATTTACCACAGTGTTTACATTGTTAACTTCATTTTTGAGAAAAAATGGGGTTCTTCCCCAAATGATACTAGAATGATGCCAAACTGCTCCATCCCCTATTCTTACCATGACTACATCACTGCCTGGTTTAGATTTATGCTTCACCAAAATGATACTATGACTCATTCCTGGTTTGTTAACTTTGATAAGCATTACATTGGTTATTTGCCTTTTTGGTTCGCCCATTGTTGGTTCCAAATTGGCCTTATCCCTGATTTATTACCTGCGCCATTAATGGATGCCTTTCGATTATTCTCAAGAGGCTATAGAGTTGATCCCCAAAATGCCAAGGCTAAGTTTCCTGCCCTGCTTCATTTTGTTAAACGCCATAAGATCCCATGGATACTAAATTGGCAATATGAGACCCATGATGATGATAATACTCTTGCTCGACATTGGTATGTTAAATGGTGGGATAGGTTTCCCCATACTCAAAGTATTATTGCCACCATTACCAAAGAATTGCTGCTCCTCCTATTGAAAGGAATTATTCACCAGTTCAAACCCTTGTTCAGGCTGATGTGCCATCCCCATCATCTATCAAGAATGTTAAACCCAAACCTCCTGTTAAGAAGAAAGGATCCCCTCTTGATGACCTACGAAAAGATCCTGATGCTTTGTTTGCCATGCTCAAGTGTGCATAAGACCTTGTTGCCAATTGTACCTCTGAGGAAGAAAAGTCAAAAGCCTCTTCTGAAGAATCTGTTGCTAATAACCCCTATTTTCCTTATGACCAGAAACTGTTTGGTCATGATGAAGATTCTCCTAACCAAGGAGATATTTGAGGTTTTGCTCTTTGTCTAGTCTACTCAATGGACAATTTACTACATTATTTACTCTTGGTTAAAGTTCTGGCTATTGCTCTGCCTGTCCCCATGGGAATCTATTGATTGCTCTGATGACTACTTTCGGCAGAAGACGCCAAAACTTTATCTCTTGGCTTTTGATAAATCCCCAGGTCCTGATATGAATAGTAAAAAAGTCACTGCTCATTTTACTATTCACTGTTGAACTTTTACTTTTTCTACCTATATAAGGGGGGATGTCCCTTATTGTTAAACTCAAAAATTCTCTTTAGGATCTTCTTCTAGAACTCCTGAGATTTCTCACTACTTCCTATTTCACAAAGCTTGTAACTAGAATTCAAGCCTTGTACTGCTTATCTTGTTCCTATAATCCTGTAATTACCACTGCTGTAAGTGTTTACTACTACTGTAAATGTTTAAATATTTTCAATATTAATCCAGTACTTTTTTATTGATTTAATGTTATACTTCTTGGCTTGTTCTACTGCCTTGTTTTAAATTATTTTGATTATTAATTGTGCTACCGCTTCCTTAGCTGGTTCTACTTTGTTAATCATATTTTCGATTTACTATCTCTATGCTTCCGGTGCTTCTGCCCCTTTTGCGCCTTGGTCGCCTCCCTTTTTGGTGTGTATATATATATATATATATATATATATATATATGACATACATTAACAAATCCGTTTTTAGAACAATTTTATCGAGAATTGAAAAAGTTGTCAAAACTTTTTCAATTCCCAATAAAACTTTTTCCAAAAACGGTGTACTATTGTGTGCCCTTAAAGCACACGTTAGTAATATATATATATATATATATATATATAGAGAGAGAGAGAGAGAGAGAGAGAGAGAGAGAGAGAAAAATATTATGATAGGTGGAATTTTGGTGTGAGATAAGCAGACAATTATGGGATATTTTTAATACTCTTTCTTCTGGTCGGGTACTGTTATAAGTTTTTTTTTTAATTATTTGATTATTGAGTAAATGGTGCTTGTGTAAGTAACCTTATTCTAATTGATTTTATTTTACGTATTTTAACTGCTAAAAATTGTTTGCAGTTGTTATAATTTTATTTCTATTGTACTACTGATTTCAAGTAAAGAATTATCACAAATATATCTGATTACTGAATATATGATGCATTTTATTTAATTATTTTTAGCTATATTGATTCAAAGTAAAGAATAAAGAATTTTTACAAATACATATAAGCATTGAATATAAGATTTATTTTATTTAATTGTTTTTTAGCTATATTGATTTAAAGTCAAGAATATAGAAATATCACAAATAGATTTGCATATTGAATATTGTTGAGGTTTATGCCTTAAAATCCAATTTATTAGCATGTCATAAATAATTAAATTGTTTAATCATATGAGACTATCTATAAATGAACTAATGGGACATTATCTTAGTCCATGAGATGTATTGTATGTGATTTATGTGAAAGTCACAGAAGATATAAATTACAAGTTCTTTGTAAACTCAGAATTTTAGTTCGTAGTCGGTGATGAAATTGGCATTTCATCTGCGAAGATTATAACATATCAACTAAGATGATTTATCTTGATCATGGAAGTGGAGACTTCTAGTTGATATGTTTTAAGAGTTAAGACATATTGAATTGGACTGCTGTGAGATTTATTATTCTCCTAACGACTGTCAAATGAATAATAAATCTCACGATTTCTATTTACATCAACTCTAAATCCTGAGAGAATAATGGACCTGATCATGAGATGTAGGTTGCTTTGATATATCAGGAGTGAGATCTATAAGTTACGGTCAAAACCTCAGTATGTTGGACAGCCACATTTAGTGTTGATGGAACATATATTCTCAAGATGGAATTTATAATCTCATAACGGAGATATAAAATATTCCCTTGAGATAAGTTTAATGGGTTTAATTATTCAGAGAGTTGGGCCCAGCCACTTTAGTAAGGAGTTACTAAAGTATATATTTATGGAATTGGATTTCATAAATATATGATGAATAACATTAAGGATTAAACCGGGTACTCAAGGATTAAGATGTAGTAATCTTCAAAGTGGCAGTCTATATTCATGACTTTGTATTACTACAAATATTTTAATGAAGGGGTTGCATGTATAATAAAGTTTTGGAATATAATTTATTAATAAGGCCTAGAGTGCAATTATATTCATATAGTGGTATTGAATATAATTAATGGTAACTTTGGACTTGTCAAGAGTTGACAGAAAAGCCCAAGGCCCATTGGAGCTAGAGTCTTACTTGTTCCCTTTTGGTCCCACTCCAAGCCACACACTAGAGCCCAATTGGAATGGCCCAAAAGGCTAGCCCAATTAGATAATCAGTTGTATGTAAGGAGAGAAACATACAGAATTTCATAAGTCCTTTCATGAGTTTTTTCATAAGTGTTTTTCATCAAGATTACACAAGGAATGAAATGATTTGTATGTGAGTGTTGGACACTCCCTTGTTCTCTCCTTGGAAACTGATTGAGAGACCACACATCTTGGGCATTAAGTAGAATTGGAGTGAAGATTAAAAATCTTCCCAAGAACTTCTGATTTTTTTGGTTTTGAATTTCACCGCACCAAGGTACGCTTTCTTGTTCTTAAATTTTGAAACTTTCATAGTGCATGTTATCTTAATGATGAATGAAGTAGATCCGTTAATTTTCCGCTGCGTATGTTTTGTATGTAAAAAAAACATGTATTTTCCCAACAGTTAGGCATCCAAAACCGCCCAGCCCATGGGTCGGCTTCCACTCATTACATCTTAATCTCATTAAAGGCATATTCAATATTGCATTCTATACTTACATACACAATAGCATACATCTAAGCATACAACATGGAACTTCATCCCAAACCCTAACATACATCTATCATGCTTCTCACATCATCATAAACCCTAACATATATCTATCATCACAATCATCAAACCTCATCCAAGGCTGCAAGCAAGCAAGGTATCTTAAGTAGTCAAACAAACATGTTTATCGTATTGAAAGCATAGCACATGGACTTTGCATATATACATTCATCAAGGGAATATCAAGGCCATATAACAAACGAATGCATGATCATGTGAAATGCATGACTTATCTTTACTTACCTTACTGCACAACAACATCTATGAATCAATGCATGGACATTTGAATGCGTGTTCATGGCATATCAAATCAAGAAATAGAAAGAAACAGTAATCTAGAATGTTAAAGGCAAATAAAAAATCAAACAGAGAAATAGAGACCTAAGAACATAAAGGGAGGTCAAAATAGAAGCATGTTATGTGAAAGAAAAGAAGAAACAAAAACAGAAAACTCAAATTAGGGTTTCTGGGCACGAGTATGTGTGCGCATACATAGGCCTACGTATGTAGGCCAGTTATATGTGTACACATACTTCAAGCCTGCGTACGCATGCAGGAAGCATGTGTGACAAGCCAAAAATGTATTGACCCCTTGTGATAAATTAATTGATTATTTAGCCAAGTTTATTAATTAATTAAATTAACATGCAAAGCGCGTGGTAGCACAAACAAATCACCAATTGACTAAAGTATGCAGCAGAAAATAAACTGACACGATGATTTGTTTACGAATGGGGAAATCTTATACGGCAAAAACCCCACAAGGTGATTTTAAGGTCACCACTGTCGAGAATCCACTATTATCAAAACAAGCGGTTACAAGTAAAAGAATCCCAGTACCTTATACCAGCCTACAGTTGAACCCTTACCCGAATACCCAATTGGACTTTTTTTGTAGTGACAAACTCTCCTTGTAATGCACGGCTCCAAGTACGTGACTAACCAATTGCGTGGATCCCAATGCGCGACGTGATCACCAACTTGAGAAAGATGTCAGCTCATCCAGATGATGAAGATCATGAAGTTGCTTGGTCACAAAACCCTACAGTGTACAAACACAGTAGCTTCTTCAAGAAAAAGATGAACTAGGACAAATTTTGTCTCCGGTCACAAGTTGCATGAACAAAACTTTGCTTCACACTCGTGCAACCTTTGACGGCCCTTAAAATAATCCTTATATATGTTTAGGGTTGTGAGAAAAGAAAGCCCAAACATACAATCATGGATTGGATGAAAAACAGTCCTGAAAAACTGAGTTTCTTAAACCTTGATAGATACCCTATCTATCGATCTAGCTGTCGAGCGGGCTTTAGCAACTTTTAGACCTCGATAGATGCTAGTTGTCGAGCTTTAAAATCCTGCACTTTCTTCCTTAATTCTTGGACATACTTGCATGGCTTTAACACTTGAACTGGAAACAAGGTTTCTTGAAGCATTAAACACAGCCTAGATCTACCTAATTACAAGTAAAGTGTGTTTTGTCAAAAGATTAGCCAATTACATAAAATAGTGACATATGTTCCTAACAATGAATCACATATGTCCTAACAATCTCCCCCTTTGGCAATCCGTGACAAAACCACAACAAATAAATGAAATATGAGAGAATTCATAAGTCACTCAACTCATATTCACTTGTTGAATATAATAAAATCTAACCAAACACAAACTCTTGAAAAACTTTGCAAGAAGAAATTTTATGGCAAGTGGACTTTGACAACCTGTATTTCTGAAACACTTTAAACAATACTAATCAAGGCATCTTAGTGTGAAACAAAAATAATACATTGCATACAAGTAATAAGAAACATGTGTATAAAGAAAAAAAAAAAGAAAAAAAAAGAAACAACACATGGAGAGATAAGTGAAAGAATATACATCAATAAATATAAAGCAAATATAAGTACAATGTATGTCAAAATGATCACAAGAAAAGATACATAAAATCCTCACTACATCCCTCAATATACACACTCCCCCTAACAAAAATCTCCTATGCTAACCCTCCCCCTATGAGAATGACTACTCTCATCTCAAAACTATTCCCCCTTTTTGTCACGAGTGATAAAGGGTAAGTATCAAGTAGACATCTCGTCATCGCTGGGTGAGCTAGCATACTCATCCTCATCATCATCATCGTTGGAGTTGCCGTCATCGTATTCCTTAAGAGAAAGAGGAAGAGACTCAACGAAGCCACCAAGGCGAGCCTACCGTCTAGCAATACGACTAACACGAGTGTTCACCTGACACAACTCATCACTGAGAGTGTCAAGGCGAGCATCCATGCGCTGAAGCTGTGCCATGATTGCATCAAGTATCACTCCACCTGCTGAAGAAGAAAGAGCAGAGGTGGATGGAGCGGTAGAAGCTAGAGGTGCTGTCGTTTGCGTCTAGGGCTGTCTTGTGCGAAGCTATGTAAAACTCCACTTAATGGTAGTGGCTTCAATGGCACACATAAACGAGAAGTGGAGAGACTCGGGATAGGAGACAGAAAAGTGGCGAAGAAGCCTCGTGATAACGGAAGGAAAGATGAGCTTATCACGAGTCGCCGTGTTCCTATAGACATCAATGAGGGAAAGGATAAAGTGTGAGGGAAAATCAATAGTGAGACCCTCAATGAGGGATAGCAAAAATCTAGCGCGAGGCTTTGTGATGGTGTTATAGTGAGACAGTGGATGGAGAACAAATGTCATCACTATGTTTAGGAATTTTAGACCTTTAGCAAAGGCAGAGCAAGGGGTGTTTTGGCGGTCACCCCAAGAAGATGGTGTCTCACAAAATAGAGACGTAAGCTCGTCTTTGGACACTGTCCTCAGACGCTCAAAGCCAGGGTAGTCAAAATGCACTACCTTAAGGATGTGCAATACCTCAGAGACAATCTCTGGAGTAACTAAGATGTGCGTACCTCGAACGCGAGAAAAGAAATGAGGTACTGAAGTATCGAATCCGTGCATATTGGAGTAAAACTCCTGAATGATCACAGAGGGACAAGTGACCGGGGTGCCACATAGTGAGACCCAACCCTTACTGTAGATGACAGTGGGTAGGTCAGTGTCAGAAAAATTTGACAGAATGACTTGGCATTTCGAATGAATGCCGCGTCGTGAAAAGTTCTCAAAGAAGTCCGATTAGGCCTTCTCATCACGGAACTGAACATGTGAAGGAGTAGGATCAGAAGATAAAGATGCCCCAGAACAAAGAGGGTTCCGAGATGGAGTAGACTAAGCTTAGATGCCATAACGCAATTAACGTAAGAGGGAGACAAAGCAAGAAAGAGAGGGAGACAATCAGAAAAGTACCAAGCAGTTGATATATCAAGATATATAGAATTGAAGGGATGTATGCATGAAAATGCATGAACATGTGACATGTGAAATTAAATTCATCATGGGCTCATCCCAATCCAAACTGACCAGCACACAATATAGCACAAAGTAAACACACATCTAAAATGTATGAAACATTGTTATAATGCTCATGTGATGCAATGCATGAGGTTTTAAACTCATTTAAGTAACACCCAACCCAAAAATTGCACAAAACCTTCATCAATTTTTAAAAACCCCAAAATTTTTCATACGACCCAAAACCTAGATCTAAATGCATGAAGAATGAGAGGTAGAGAGGTCATACCAAGTGATTAGAAGCATAAATAGGCCAAAAATCACTTGGAGTGAAGGTTTAGAGAGAGAAAAGTGAGTTTGGGAGGGGAAAAGATTGAAATCTATCGAGAGAGATCGAGGGAATGAGATTAAAAATCGCAATGCCTCCTTATATAGAAACTTCATAAATCTCAACTGATCAAGAGCTGTTGAGAAGCTATCGAAGTTTAAACGTGTGTTTTAGCTATTGAAGAGCTATCAAGGATCAAACAAGAGGTTTTCTCAACAAAGAAGCTCGATGGACCGAGGTAGCTATTGATAAGCTATTAAGGAGACAGAAAGTTGCTCGATGGATCGAACTAGCTATCTAGAGCTATCGAGATTGTGATAAAAATCAGCTGAGGAGTCTTGATAGATAGCTTATCTATCGAGAGCTATCAAGAAGCTATCAAGATTGCTTAAAAACAGTTTTCCAAAGGAGAGAAAAACACAGATATGAATGCAATCAAACATACTACTCAAACAATGATCCAAACAACATTTTAAGCTCTTAAAATCATCTCTCAACAATAAAAATGATAAGCACATAGATCCAAAACACCCACACACTAAACAAATCGAACCAATTTTATGTTTCAAAAACAAGTTAAGACAGTTTAGTGAGCATACATTAACACAAGTATTCCTTGTGATGGCCAAATCACATTATACCTGCACATATATTAAAAGTAGCAAAGAGTATTGCGTGTTGTGTGTGAAAAACATCCCAAGATTGCATAAATGTCTACACGTTATGACGATTTGAGATATGAGAAAATCACTTTAACTCACACACAATCATAACTGTTTGATTGGGACTATCACCTTCGAGGTATATCCTATAATTCCCACATCTCCTAGAAGACATGCTTGCAATCATATTTCAATCATTTTTATTCTTTTTGTTTTTATTTCTTTGCATATTTTTCTTCTATTAAGCATATCATATAAGAGAGAAAAGAAATACCCAATTAAGTTAAGTTTATGACATTGCACTTTTGCTATGCCGAAACATACGGATGTCATTTCACGATTGGCGGGCAACAATGGTGGGATGGTTATTTATGCCTTTCTCTTAGGATTTTCTAGTCCTTCTCATAAAAAAGAGTGATACGAGTGTTAAGTACAAAAGATTACTTAATCTTACTCATCACAAACAAGAGCCACAAAGCTCACTTGCTTAGTTGTGCATAGAGATGCTCATTTAAACTACAGAAGATACAAAGTTTAGAAAACTTTGTTTCAATGGCCATCCAAGGTACACAAGTACCAATGTACACAAACACACACTGTTTTTGTATTTTTTTTTTTATTTTTTCAATTTTTTTAATGAAAAAAATAAGGCAAAAACTGAAAAACAAACAAACAAAAACATGTTAAAACAAAACAAATCATAAAACAAGATGCATATGCATGAAAGCATGATTCCAAAAAGATAAGAAAACAAGCAAGAAAGTCCTACTTTAGACAGAAAGAATTAAAGCAGAGGACAAACAGAAAGACAATTAAGTCTTAGGATCCTTTATCACCCACACAGCACGAGTCTTTGGCCGTGAAGATGAAAAGACATGTGTCCTAGTATGACTGCTAAAGGACATAGAGGAATTAGAATTCCCCTGAAATTGAGCTAAAAAGCTCATAGCTTTTAATAACTCACCAAGAATAGGTACAAAGCCTTTAGACAAAGGATGAGACTTATTGGACACTCGCTTATGAGGAAATAACTTGAAACAATTAGGACGAGTGTGACTAGAAACACCACAATGGTGACAAACATGAGTAATTTTCGAACTACTATGCTTCCTAGAAGGGGGTCTAACCTTAGAGGTTGACAAAGACCTTAATTTAGGATAATTTGGCCTAATATGACCAACAATATGACAATGATGACAAGTGGGGACAAATTCAGAATTTTTATTATTCCTAGGAGGAGTTTTAGACATAGGTTTAGAAACTTCAGCATTAATATCATAATTTTTACCTTTGTCTACCTAGCAATATTAGCCTTCAACTCTTCATTATTCCTTTTAAATGGAGGAATATAAAATTTTTTTTCTTTTGAGTTAGGCTCAACAACAAGTTTGGCATTAGTTAATTTTTCAACTTTAGTTTTAGATTCAACTAGTTGCACTTCCAAACTTTTAATTTTGTCCACCTGAGATGAAATTTGATTTTTAAAATTCTCATTCAAATTATTGGCTTCATCCAATTTTGCAATCAAATCATCCTTTTCAAGCTTGACCTTTTTAAATTTAGCTTTTAATTTTGTAGAATATTCAAGAGATTTCATACAGAAATTATAAAGCTTGCAATAGGCATCTTCAATATCATCATCATCATCATTCAACAAAAGATTATGCAAATCAAAACATTCAAGAGTTTCCATGACAACAGGGGTCAATGGATCACACAGCAAAGATTAAAATCTAATCAGAGTGTGCCTGCTCTAATACCACTTGAAAGGCCAAAAATGTATCAACCCATTGTGATAAATTAATTGATTAATTAGTCAAGTTTATTAATTAATCAAATTAACATGCAAAGCATGTGGTAGCACAAAAAAATCACCAATTGACTAAAGTATGCAGTGGAAAATAAATTGACACGGTAATTTGTTTACGAATGGGGAAAACCTATACGGCAAAAACCCCACCGGGTGATTTTAAAGGCACCACTCCCAAGAATCCACTATTATCAAAATAAGCGATTACAAGTAAAGGAATCCCAGTACCTTATACCAACCTACAGTTGAACCCTTACCCCAATACCCAATTGGACTTGTTCTGTAGTGACAATCCCTCCCTATAATGCACGACTCCCAGTACGTGACTAACCAACTGCGTGGATCCTAGTACGATGTGTGATTCATTCTAAACCTCAGTCTTTAATGCAGAAAACTTGTCTTTCATAACTTTTGGAACCTTAGCTGCGTACGCAGCCCCGTGTATGTGTATGCATACATTAAACTTGCATACAAATACGTATACGCGTGTATGCGTACACAACCTAAGGGTTGTCGTGGTCTTTATTTCCCAAAAATAGCTTTATTTTATTCATAAAAGAGTTATATTTTCCATAAAGCCTTCCTCAAGTCAATTTATAATCTGATCAGGCCCGAAACTAACCTTGGGTTTTAGAATTTTACCATTATTAGGGAATGAGGGCTCAATTCGTAAGAGGAACAAAATACGATGTCTACACTTGGTAGGCCTTGGATGTAAGTGTGCTAGTAGCATTTGGCATTTATGAGCTTGTTGTACCACTGCTTTTACTCATGCACTGTCGCATTTCTAGAATTCTTGCATTAACTTAATGTTTATATCCATCTTGCATCTACTAGCATTTCATATATGGCATCTAAATTGCACTGTATTCTCACGAATTTATCGATAGACCCTGATAAGAATTGATCCACTACAGAGAGGAAATGGAGAGACCGCATAGAATAAAACTGCCCCAATATAGGTTTCACGCAGTTTTCGACATAAAAGGAAAAATTCCCGATAGGATGGATCCATTGTAGATATTGCATTTTGTCAGCCCTCAATTTGCGTGCAGGACTTCGAAAAATCCAAAAATATTATCTTTTCTCCACAAGGCCGCAGAAACATCTAGATTGACGTGGTGTAACTCGTTTGGGCATCAGAGCATTCAAAGTGCCTTTTCCAGTCAACCATGGGTTAACCAAAAGTCAAATGAGGTCACAGTTTGCCTGAAATGACATTTTTACTGCTTTTACATCAAACCCATGCCACATGGAGATTTTTGTCTTTGACCCGACACTAACTCCCAAAGGCACCAAAAACCCTAATTTTGATCTGACTGTTAGAACGGGTTGGAACCAGTGCCATTGTGAAGATTATCAAATTCCCTTTCTAATGAATATTCATGGGTTAGAACTGGAGTTAAAATGGTTGAGATATCCAGAAAACCATGTAAAGTGCATCAGCATGCTTCTCGAGGCCTTAACTTTTGATCTGACTGTCGGATTTCCAATTTCTTTAGTGTTTTGGAAACTAGACATCAAAAGCTTTCCAGGGAGACCAATATTAGCTCAATCTAAGTCTGGGAAGACCTTAAAATATGTGTTCGAAGCTGGACTAGAAAACACCAGAAAGCCAAAGGGTCATATTTCAGTTATAAAAGCTTCCAGACCCCTCATTTTGCACCCAAAAAAAAAAAGGGCAGTTTTTGGGGCATATTCTCTCTATCTTCTCTCTAATTTCTCTCTTAAACACATCCAAACACCTATGATGATAGATACCTATAAAGATTGGCACGAGTTCTTGCCATTTGCCTTGTGCGCCTATCGCACTTTTGTTCATACTTCCACTGGTGCAACCCCGTATTCCTTGGTCTACGGCGTGGAAGTCGTCCTTCTTGCAAAGGTAGAGATCCCATCTTTTAAAACCTTATCACAGACAGAGCAGTTAAAAGCTGAATGGGCCCATTCTCGATATGAGCAACTGAACATGATAGACGAGAAACGCATATCCCAATATCCCATGGACAGTTGTACCAATGCCGCATCAAGCGAGCATTCAACAAGAAAGTTAGACCCAGAGTCTTTGAAGACGGTGACCTAGTCCTGAAATAGCGCAACTAGGTCATGCCTGATTGCAGAGGAAAGTTTTCCGTGATCCGCGAGAGCCCGTACGTGGTACAAAAGGCCTTCTCTGGAGGAGCCCTGATTCTAGCCGACATGAAAGGACACGATTTCAATATGCCCACTAATTCTGATGCTGTCATACAGTACTTTGCAAGAAGGAACCTCCAAGTGCAACCTCTTTTTTCTACATTCCTATGTAAACAATAAAAAAAATACAAATAATATGAAAAGGTAGATTGAAAACCCGAAAAGGCAGTCTAGGCAAATATTAAGGCAATCAAAATTTGTAATATCAGTTGAACTACATGATGACTAGATCCTTCCCAGTGGAAGTACATAGGCAACTGTTAGGATATGTGCTCTTAAATCCTATTGTATGATGCTATGTATGACATTATGTATGACTTAATGCTATGATTAATAAAGTTGTTTTATTATTATCTAAAATAATGGTAACATGAATATTTGGACATTATCATATAGTCCATGAGATGCATAGTATGTGATTTATGTGATTTAGTCATGGAAGATATAAATCACAAGTTCTTTGTAAACTCAGAATTATAGTTCGTAGTCGGTGATAAAATTGGGCATTTCATCTGTGAAGACTATAACATATTAACTAAGATGATTTGTCTTGATCATGGAAGTGGAAACTTCTAGTTGATATGTTGATATGTTTTAAAAGTTAAGACATATTGAACTGGACCGCTGTGAGATCTATTATTCTCCTAACGATTGTTAAATGAATAATAAATCTCACGACTTCTATTTGCATGAACTCTTAATCCTAAAAGAATAATAGACCTGATTATGAAGTGTAGATTACTTTGATATATCAGTAGTGAGATCTAAAGTCACGATTAAAACCTAAGTATGTTGGGCAGCCACATTTAGTGTTGATGGAACATATATTCTCAAGATGGAATTCATAATCTCTTAACGGAGATATAAAATATTCCCTTGAGATAAGTTTAATGGTTTTGGTTATTCAGAGTGTTAGGCCTAACCACTTTAGTAAGGATATACTAAAGTATATATTTATGAAATTGGATTTCATAAATATATAATGAATAACTTAAAGGATTAAACTGGATACTTAAAGATTAAGATGTAGTAATTTCAAAGTGGCAGTCTATATTCATGACTTTGTATTACTATGAATATTTTATGAAGGGGTTGCATATATAATAAAGTCTTGGGATATAATTTATTAATAAGACCTAGAGTGCAATTATATTTATATGGTGGTATTAAATATAATTAATGGTAACTTTGGGCTTGTCAAGAGTTGACAGAAAAGCTCAAGGCCCATTAGAGCTAGTGTCTTATTGGTCCTTTTAGGTCCCACTCCAAGCCACATACTAAAGCCCAATTAGAAAGACCCAATAGATCAGCCCAATTAGATAATTAGTTAGTTATAAAGGGAGAAACATACAGAATTTTTTATAAGAAAAAAAAAAAAAAAAGAGACATCATTGTGAAGTGGTGTGTATGTGTGAGTGAAACCACTCAATTATTCTCCCTTGGAAACTGATTGAGAGACCACACATTTTGGGCGTAAAAGTGGAATTGGAGTAAAGATTAAAAGTGTTCCTAAGTACTTCTAATCTTTTATTTTGAATTTCACCGCACCAAGGTATGCTATCTCATTTCTAAATTCTGAAATTTATATAGTGCATGTTATCAATCATGAATGAAATAGATCCATTTTTGTTGCTTTCGCTGTGTGTTTTGTATGAGATACAAAACCAGTTTTACCAATAGCAGCCACCTTGGCCAAGTCACATTTTAAAAGAAAAATCAGTTAGTTGAATCTACTCGGGTTTGTTGTCAAGATCAACAAAGGAGGATGGACTCCTCGTCCAAAAGGAAGATATAAGGGTGCCACAGGATCCCTAAAAGGTTACTCTATGTTTGCACCATGCATGGCCTGCAGTGGTTTTACTCAAAGATTTTATGGCCCATGTTAGTGGAAGGTGTACCCTAATGGGAAAGGAAAAGATCCGTCTAGAATAGGATGTATCCTTGGGAATCTGAGATATTGATATGCATAGACTTACATTTACCATTTTTATTTGTATGATCTTGCATTTTCAAGGAATTTGCACACATATTCATTAAACATGTATGTTTTATGCCTTCAAATCATTTCATGCATTCATCGTTATGCATCCAGACATAAATCTCATGAACATAAATATTTCCTGATAATCAATATATGCAAAAACATCTTCGTTTCCACCTTCTTTCCATTTTAAGCATGCCTTGCAAACTAGACTATGCTTTAAAACTCCAAAAGTGGAAAGCTGCACGTAATTGCTTGGAAATTTACGAAAGACCTTTCCATACATGGTGGGATACTAACTACATAGCTCATGTTTAGAAATCAAAAGCAAAAAAGAACTCAAGCAAACATGGCCCAAACAGTTTGACATCGCCCTACATTGCGTCTCGAAACCGATGGGGAGAAACGGATCATCCAACAGATGGGTAAGAAGCTACCCAGCAGCATCAAAGCCTAGACCTTTGGCAATCTCTCTAAGTCGGCCATATGAGTGTCGAAGATGAACCATCTCCCTCTCCATAATGGGACTTGAGGTGCAGCCCTACCTCTCAGTATCAAGTAAAGCCTGCAAGGTGCCATCTGTAGGAAAATTACATGTTTGTATCGTATACAAAACATACGTAGCGGAAAAATTAACAGATCTACTTCATTTGTAATAGATAACATGTGCAATGTAAATTTCAGAATATAAGATCAAGAAGTGTACCTTGGTATGGAGAATTTCAAAACAAAGATTAGAAGTACTCGGGAACACTTTTAATCTTCACACCAATTCCACTTGATGCCCAAGATCTGTAGTCTCTCAATCAGTTCTATGTGTTTGTTTTAGAGAGAATATGAAGGAGTCTCGCTCTTACATACATCAATGAACATACAAACCATTTCATTCTAAGTTAAAATTCTGTATGTTTCTCTTCACAAAACTGATTATCTAATTGGGCTAGCCTTTTGGGCCTTCCCAATTGGGCTTTAGTGAGTGGCTTGGAGTGGGACCAAAAGGGAATAAATAAGACACTAGCTCCAATGGGCCTTGGGCTTTTCTGTCAACTCTTGACAAGTCCAAAGTTACCATTAATTATATTTAATACCACTATATAAATATAATTGCACTCTAGGCCTTATTAATAAATTATATCCCAAGACTTTATTATACATGCAACCCCTTCATAAAATATTTGTAGTAATACAAAGTCATGAATATAGACTGCCACTTTGTAAATTACTACATCTTAATCCTTGAATATGCGGTTTAATTCTTTTAAGTTATTCATCATATATTTATGAAATCTAATTTCATAAATATATACTTTAGTCTTGCTAAAGTGGTTATGATGAGAATCAACAAGCTTTCAAGGATCCATTGCAAGTTCCAGTTGGGCCAATTACAAGAGCAAGATCCAAGAAGATTAAAGAAGCACTTAATGGGCTGATTCAAGGGATTTGGGCTGATTCACATTCCAAGCTGGGCCCAAAAGAAGATGAAGGCCTATTAAATTTAATCCAAGCTATTGAGGGCTGATCTGACTTAATTGGGCGCTATTTATGGCATGAAATTATGGCTGATTGACTTTCCAGCTCTAAATCAGTTAACAGATATTTTTCCTTATTTAGATCTTCTAATTTTGGACCAGATCTTCCTTAATTTTAGGCTTTTATTATTTAGAACGTTTTTTAGGGTTTTTCCTATTTTGGATCTGCTATTTTCAGACCAAATCAGTTTTTAATTAGGGTTTTATTATTTAGTACGTTTTTTAGGTCAAATTTGATTCCTGATATGGTTAGGTATCAATTAGGAGTTATTTTAGAATATATTTTCTTGTCTGCCAAGTTTTATGGAGCCCTTAAATAGGCCCCTAAGTCTGTAAACGTTTTTTGGGATGAATTATTGAATAAAAAATCAGAAAATGTGAGGCTTTGCTCTTCTCTTTGGTTCTTCAAGAACTGTGAACTTATCAAGGATTCTTCCTTATGGCATTCAAACTTTATACCTTTGGTTCGTGATTCCTTTATAATCATTGGGTCAAGGTTCTTTTACTTATACCTTTGGTTCGCGTTTCTCTTATAAACGTTGGGTCAGGGTTTCTATCAAAAATCTGAATTTTAGCTTTCTTAGGCAATATTCCAATATTGTTTGTTGGGTCTCAAAGCGAGTCTGTTGAGGTTCGCATCATTTGGTATCAGAGCTCAGGTTCTAAAATCAGTTTTCTATCCTTTTTTCTTTTGTTTCCTGTTATCTTCCTATCTTGTTCCGTTTCTGTTTTGTGTTCTTCGTTCTTGTTTTGTGACGTGCACTAGGTTAAAATTGTGCACTGAGTTCCCAAAAAAAAAAAAAAAAAAAAAACGTGAAAAAAAAAAACTGCAGAAAAAAAAAAAAAAAAAAAAAAAGTCTGCAAAATTTTGTTTTTAGTTTCAGTTCTCTCAGAGCAATTATATTGTTTTCTTTTGTCCCATTTTTCTTTGATTTGTGTTTCTATCATACTTGCCGTTGGTATTTGTTTAAATACTACAAGTTGAATTTTTTGATCAAGTTTTTTAGTTTATTGCAGAACTGAAAAGGGGAAGCTGCGAGTGGAAAAAGGCAAGAGAGTGTGAGACTAATATCGGGAAAAAGCCAATTTAAGAGTGAAATATGAGTGGGAGTGACATAATCTGAGTGTAAACACGTGAGGGAGTGTTGTGACGAATTATTTTTAACCTTTATTTGTAGTTTTTAAAATATGTCTTGCAGGGGTGAAACATCAAATAAGGAGGGGAGGAGTCATCATCTATCATGTTGCAGGCTATGCAACAA
>CM066164.1:56183988-56208988 GCA_033629205.1 Lithocarpus polystachyus | reverse complement strand
GCCATTCTCAGTTATTGATAACGATCCATCTAGCAAGTTATGAAGGTAGGAGAAGTCATTTCCCGCATGTAATTCCTCATAGGAACCTTTCTTGAAGCACCAGTCGATTCAATTGATAACTGACTCAATCAATGCATTCCGCTGCATAGCGAGTCCAAAATCCCACTTGGGAAATCCATGATCATCATCAGGGTTGTCAAGGAACCCATTGTGGTATAATTGTACAACACGAGCTTAGACTTATTTCAAGCTGGTTCGTCAATCCAAAACTAGGTAAAACCCTACACTAGAGCAGTTTATATTGCGTAGTTCAGTCCATTTTCTGCTAATCAATATGCTAAAGAATGGGTCCATCCTGCCAGGAACCTTTCCTCTCATGTCGAGAACCGCATAAAACCTACATTGGGGCAGTTTCATTTCATGCGATCTCTCCTTTTTCCATCTCCCTCATTGGATTGATCATTATCAGATTTCATTGATAAACCCATGGAAATACGGTGTGATGCAAGTGGATATGGTATATAAGTTGGCACAAGAATGCCATTTAATGCTAAAAATGCAATAGTGCATGAGTAAAAACAATGGTACCTATGGGGCACAAGGGGTTTTTGGAGTCACCACCTAGTTTTTGCAATTGTCTAGGAACCATATACATAGCAACAATTGATCTTACTGCCAGTGATATGGGTTTGGAGTTTAGGTACGTTCTTGAGAAGGTGTTAGGCACCCAAGATCGCCCAACCCTAAGGTTAGCCTCCCATCATTGTGTCGTACATCTTAACCTCATTAAAAACATTTTCAATATTTGTATCTATACTCACACACACACTAGTATACATCTAAGCATACAACATGGCATCATCATCCCAAAATGCAGCATTTTGCCCAGAAAACCTAAAATCACAAAAATAGAGTAGAATTTTAAAATGAAAATCTAACAACCTAACATGCATAAAACATGAAAAGAACTATATAGCTAACCTAAATAGACATACAAAAACATAAACTATGCAAAAAAACAAGATTAAAACGCAGAAAGAAAAGCAGAAAAGAAAAAGAAATAAAAAGAAAGGGTTGGACTCAATACCTCAAATGAGAAGCTTTACAAACTTGATTTTGACCGTTTCCCTCAGTCAAATCTATCACAAGTCATTAAACAAGTGATTAGTAATCTTAAACTCAAAGGATTGGGGTCAAAAAAGGTCTCAATAAAAAAAAAATATGACTTGAGGGTGTTTTGTGAAAACTCCCTTTTGATTCACTATTTTCTAGTAAATCTTAGGTCTTTTCCGTGGGAATTCTGTGTATTTTGAAAATGTACCATGTAAGGCTTTATATAGTGGAAAAAATGGGGTTTGTAACGGCTTCCAAATGATGTGTGATTCATTTCAAACCTTAGCCATTATTGCAGAAAACTTGCCTTTTTCATGCTTCTGAAACACTAGCTGCGTATACGAGAGTATGCCTTCGTTTGCATGCTTTGGCCCATGTACACAGGCGGCTGCCCACGTATGTGGGTCAAGGCCCACTTTGGTCTTTTATTTCCAAAAATAGGTTTCTGCTTATTTAAAAGGTTATATTTTCCATTTTAACATTCCTTAAATCAATTTGATATTTGATTGGGCTCTAAACTATCCTTGGGCCTTAGAGTTTGAGCATCATTGGGGAATGAGGGCCCGAGTCGAAGGGGTACAAAATCCAATGTCTAAAGATGCTCCTCTTTTGATTTGTAAGCTTTGCTAACGAAATCAAAAGAATAAGAGACAAAAAAATTTTGTTTCGATGTACGGCATGAGCCTAACCCACGCATACAACACATATCATGCACACATGAGGCGGGGTGCAACTCTGGAGAGCTGCGTGGGATTCGTATGTCCAAAGTCACACCTTTGTTGCTCAGGAAACAAGCAACGATAGTTTCACTATCCCAGAACCTATTTTGCCACTTGCAAGCAAAGGGCGAATGACACACCATCCAAGAGTCACTTAAAAAGAAGAAAAGAAAGCAAACAAGGGTGCTTTTACGAGCCAACCCAACAAACAACAAAAGGATATAGTCTTTGTGGTGTCCATCTAGGGCTCTTGCCTCAAACTTCTCCGGGTGACTTGCTTCTCTTGTCTTCTTCACTTCTTTCTCTACCTCTTCTGATGGAACTCTTACCTCAGGTTGACCTTGGTCTCTTTCTCTATAGCTATCTCTACCTTTTTCTACCATCCCTACATGTTCAATTCTTGGAGGATATGTGCACGAGTAGCTTTGATTGTTGGATCCATTAGGGATGGTGAAAACTCGCTGAGGAGTAGGCATGCATAGGGAGGAATCTTTTGCCTCTTTCATGATTTACTTGGTAATGAGAAACTCATTGAAGAGTAGTAGGAATGGACTTGCTAAGGAGTAGTGTAGATGTGTGATCCATTGGGGAAGAATCTTCTACTTTCTTCATGGTATGCTGAGGACTTTTGAGGAAGAATCTTATGCTTCCACGCTGGGGATACTTTAGGTGTACTTGATCCACTAGGGACACTTTGGGGAAGAATCTTCTGCTTCCTCACTGGGGATTGTTTAAATATGCTTAAGTCCATTGGGGAAGAATCTTCTACCTCTTCCATGGGGATGATGTCTGATATGCTTGATCCATTAGGGAAGAATCTTTTGCTTCCTCACTGGGGATAATGTTCTTGATTTTATTTGATCCATTGGGGAAGAATCTTCTGCTTCCTTTTTGGGGAATCCTTTGATGATTTTGTGCCTAATCGGGGCAATCTTGAGATGTTTTTCTTTTTTTGAAAGAAGGATTTTTTTTTTTTTTTACCGTTCATGACTAAACTACACATAGTTTAGTGGTGAGGTCTAAACTACATGTAGTTTAGCCATCAAGTGTGTTCCGCCTTTTCATTTATTTTTCCAATGGTTACCAACCGTTTTTTTCTTCTTCTTCATTCTCTTCATCTCCATCATCTCTTCACATTCTTCATAACTCCTCTTTTTTCTCTCTACAAAAACCTCCCTTTCCTCTCTTTTCCTCACACCCTTTGATTCTCTCATTCTCTCAACACCCTCATTCTCTCATTTTCTCTCTAAACTCTCTTCATCTTCTCCAATGGCACCCAAGGCCAAGAAGTCCTCCTACTTCCTTTCTTCCGATACATTCCACCTTACCCGCTGAAGTAGGGCAATGAGATTGATGGAGCCTCCACCGTTGACATACCGGCTAGAAAATCACATCCCCATGGCTGAATCTGTAAGTTTTCAAACTTTTTCGGCATACACGGGTTCTGGGCTGCGTACACAGGTCTTATTTGCATATGTGGGCTTTGATCCGCATATGTGAGACGCCTGGCAAAGGCCTTACTTTGCCCATTTTCACTTCCTTTTCAACTATCACTCCTATATGCAATCATAACAACCCTTTTTGTCAATTTTGCATCTGAACATCACTGCATCCTTCTTCTTATCTTTATTCTCGCATTGAAAACATCATTTTTCATCATTTTCACTTGAATCAAGAATCTAATGTCATCTTCTTTTTTTACATTCATCATCCCCTTATGCTAGTAGGGGAAGCACCAATAAGGTGGTGGAATGGTGCAACTTTCTCGCCCCTAAAACCAGGGCCTATATCTAGGAGGCAGGCTTTGAGCCTATCATTGGTCTTCTTCCAGGAAAAGTCCGAGAATGCTACCTTGGTGCAATGACTCATTGAGAGGAAATGGGATACTACTCACACCTTTCATATTGCTCAGCGGGAGATGACGGTGACTCCCTACGACTTCTACCGCATGACCAGCCTTAGCTTTAAAGGGGCCATCGTCAACCTGGACTACGTGTCAGGCATCCAACTGGGTCTTGACATGTTAGGGAGGAAGTACACCACCGAGACCATCCGCTACTTCAACTTGGTGTCAGATTACATGCTTCTCCTATAGAGGACTATAGAAACACTTGCTGGGATCTTACCTCTTCCCCAATGGTGGGCAAACGGTGTCCTTGAGGTGGTTGACCCTCTTTCAGGACTTTGAAGATGCATAAAGGGCTAACTGGGGGCAGGCATGTCTTACCTGATGGAAAAACTAGTTTTGCATCTCATACAAAACACACAGCAGAAGTAACAAACACGGATCTACTTCATTCATGAGAGATAACATTTAACCTTGAATTCTAGAACAAAGAATAGAAAGTGTACCTTGATGCTGTAAAATTCAAAAATCAAGACTTGAGAATACCTCTAATCATCATCTTAATTCCACATGATGCCCAAGAAGTGTGGCCTCTCAATCATCCTTTATGTACGTTGATTCTTAAAGAAAGTCTTTCTTCTTCTCCTTGTAGAGAAAAATTGTTTTCTTTTCTTTTCATCATATGTACATTCTTACTACATTGGTAGTTTCTTTATTTAATAACACTTATTAAATAAGAACTAATTATCTAATTGGGTTAGCCTTTTGGACCTATCCAATTGGGCTTTAGTTTATGGCTTGAGATGGGAGCAAAGGGAACAAATAAGAGTCTAGCTCCAATGGACCTTGGGCTTATCTGTCAACCCTTGACAAGTCCAAAGTTACCATTAATTATATTTAATACCACTATATAAATATAATTGCACTCTAGGCCTTATTAATAAATTATATTTCAAGACTCTAATGATATCATTTGACCCCTCCATGAAATATCCATAGTGAACAAAGTCATAAAGAACTGTCATTTTGTAAACAAATATTTTATCCTCGAGTACCCGGTTTAATCTTTTAGTTATTCACATTTATCGAAATCCAATTCAATAAATATAAGCTTTAGTAACTCCTTACTAAAGTGGACACCCTAAATAACCAGTTCCCATTAAACTTATCTCAAGGGGATATTTCGTGTCTATAAAAAGATATTATGGATTCCATCTTGAGAATATGTGTGGTTACCCAACATACTGAGGTTTTGACCGTCAATATTAGATCTCACTCCTGATATATCAAAGTAACCTACATTCATGATCGGGTTCACTATCCTTTCAGGATTAAGAGTCTATGAAATTAGAAGTCGTGAGATTAATTATTCACGTAATAGTTGTTGATTGAATAATTAATCTCACAGCGGTCCAGTTCAATATATCTTAACTCTTAAGACACATCAACTAGAAGTCTCTACTTCCATGATCAAGACAAATCATCTTAGTTGATTTGTTATAGTCTTTGCAGATGAAACGCCCAATTTCATAACCGACTACGAACTACATTTCGAGTTTATAAGGAACTTGTGATTTACATCTTCTATGACTAATTTACATAAATCACATACAATGCATCTCATGGACTACAATAATGTCCCATTAGTTCATTTATAAATAGTCTCATATAATTAAACAATTTAATTGTTTATGACATGCCAATAAATTGGATTTTAAGGCATAAACCCCAACATTACCTACCTTTACTCCACCCTTGGCACTCTCAGCCAAGGCACCTTGCGGTAGCTTGTGGGGCCTTGGAAGCTCCTTGAGGCTAGTTCTCTTTCCATTCCTTGCATTTCCATTTGTAGCTTGTAGTCTTGCAAACTGTATCATCTTGCAAACTGTCATCTTGCAAACTATCGTCTTGCATCTAACCTATGGTTTGTGCTTCTTTTTGCAGCGGTGGGTTGTTAGGTGTGGCCTCATAACCCCAGGCACCAATCGAAGTCTGAAGGAGTTCCCTCGAATAAGGACCCACCTTGCTAGGTTGACTTCGGATGAGGTAAGTTTAAGACTTCTAATTTTTCGTGCTTCTTTATGCCTTTCCTCTAGGATACTCTTCTTCTAACCTTGTATCATTATAAGTCAACTGGACTCCTTAGGCCAACCAACCCCTTCCTGCTTCTCCTAATTTGGAAGCCGCCGCCATCATTGCTTCGAAGATTACTCGGCCCTTTGAAGATTCGGGCTTAAGGACACTCTACTTGGCAGAAAGGGTGCAGTGTCAACTGGTGGGTATGGATGACCACAAATTCTGATGGATCCTCCTAAGTTCATGCTTGCCCCACACTCCATGACCGATGCTAAGTACCACTCATGGGAGAGCAGCATTCCTTATAGGGTGGCCTCTTGAGGGATTGGAGTATGAGGAGTTCAATATCACCTGCCTCATGCGTTCCATTACTGCTCAGGTATATGTTCAATCTCTTCTTTTTCTCTTCTTTTCCTTTACCTTATTTGTCATGACTTTTAATGATGGAAAATCGTAACAGGAGGAGCCTTCTGCCGGTGAGCTCATTGATCCTCCAGATCTCCCTTGGATGATATATGCTTATGGCCCTGATGGCTTTGCTCGGGAATGCGTCGTGCCTTGTAATCCTAATGTCATGGGCTATCCTTTTCCTCCCAACACCCAGGTAGTGAGTTCTTCATTCCCTTTTTTCTTTCTCTTTTTGCCATTTCCCTCTTTCTAGTTTGGTCACTAACCCTTCCTTCTTTGAATTGCAACCCACCATCCAAGAGCACGAGGAGTTAGTATGGTTGGCTGGGAATCTCAAGCAGGAGGTGACCAACTATTCAAGGAACTTTTACAGTCATGAAGGGGCGGCCTACCCAGGCAGTAGTGGAGGTGATGATGATGATAGAGGTGATAAGGAGGATTCAAAGGCGACTCCTAGCTATCAGTCAAGGAAGAAACGACACCACTGATAAACTACAGTCAAGACATATAGGCAAACAACACACAACTTTCCCTTTTTTTGCTTTTATTGTTTCTTCTTTCCTTTAGCAAATATTTGGATTTAGTTTGAGACAAAGGATTGTACTTAAGAATATCTTTTTACAATTATGCTTTTAATTAAGATTAGCACTTAATTTACAAGTTTAGACACTCAATTTTGCACCCATGATTTAATCAAGGAAGATGACTCGAGTGACCATCCATGTACAAAAAAAGTCATTCTTGCATCACATGCATCAATTTGTTCTTGCATTGCAAGCATCAATTCATTCATTGCACATCATAAAAATGATCTTGAGATTCTAACGATCGCAACGGTGTGTCTAGTTTCTAAATCGAACCATCGGATCAAAAGATATCGCATGATCAAGTTTGCATGGTCCATATGCATTGTGTCTAGGAAGAGTCGACCACACACGATTAATTTAAGTTAATTATGATTGGTCAAACAATTAAAATTAATTAAATAATTTTGTGATTGGTTGATAGTTAGTGTTTAAATTAAGGATGCATGCATAGGAATAAAAGGGAAGATTGGATAACAATAAAGTTGTGGATAATCTGAACTTTATCAAGATTTATTTTAAGGGATTTATCCACAAGATAATTTTTCTTAAAAGGCCTGAATTATCTAGAAAAAAGATTTTAAAAAAATAAAAAAATAAATCATGGATGGAGGATGAAAACACTTCTAGATACAAGGACCGGTCAAGAAACCCTAGAAGGAGAGTCTAGACGGCACCCAAACACGAAAGTGTGTTCGGCATCCAAGAGCCAATTCGGCAGTTTTGGAGTGTCGAATTACACCTTGTTGGGCTTTGGCCCAACGGCCTTCGGGTGACGATAAGGAACACCTTTTTCGACCATTTCGCAAAAGGATGAGTCCGGATTCGCATCCTAATCGTCCATGCCTATTTTTTAGAGATTTCTGGCCTTTATAAATAGAGACTGAACCTCATAATTCCGCACCTTTTTTTTTTTTACACTCTGGGAGGCATACGTTTTATGCTCTAAAATTGCTCATATTTTCTGATCCCCTCTCTGAGTTTTGCTGCAAAAATTAGGGTCATGGATTTTATGTTTCAAAGATAACTGAACAAGTTTCTTTGAACCCTAAAACATCCTCTCAAGTGGAAGAGTGCTCATGTAAGGGATTACTTTTTAACCCTTTGATTTTATGTTTCTCTTATCATGATGATGCATGCTTTCTTGTTTTAAATATTCATATTCTGATTTATTAATTTAGATTATCAAAATATGCCCTTGATTCTTTTATAGTTACTATAATCTGTTTCTTAGTTTTAGAGATCTGCATGTACTAAACTAATTTTTCTTCAAAATAAAATGGATCTACATCTTCTTTAGATGTAGATATGAATTTTTCCTCGAAATAAAATAGATCTACATCTTCTTTAGATGTAGATCTGAATTTTTCTTCAAAATAAAATGGATCTACATCTTCTTTAGATGTGAGGATGTAGATTTGAATTTTGCTATTAGGATTAGTGCCCTTAAATCCTATTGTATGATACTATGTATGATATCAAGTATGACATTATGCATGAGTTAATATTATGATTAATAAAGTTGTTTTATTATTATCTAAAATAATAGTAACATGAATATTTGGACATTATCAAATAGTTCATGAGATGCATAGTATGTGATTTATGTGAAAAGTCACAGAAGATATAAATCACAAGTTCTTTGTAAACTCAAAATTATAGTTAGTAGTCAGTGATGAAATTGAGCATTTCATCTGCGAAGACAATAACATATCAACTAAGATGATTTGTCTTGATCATGAAAGTGGAGACTTCTAATTGATATGTTAATATGTTTTAAGAATTAAGACATATTGAACTGGATCGCTGTGAGATTTATTATTCTCCTAACAACTGTTAAATGAATAATAAATCTCATGACTTCTATTTGCATGAACTTTTAATCCTGAGAAAATAATGGACCTGATCATGAAGTGTAGGTTGCTATGATATATCAGGAGTGAGATCTAAAGTAATAGTCAAAACCTTAATATGTTGAGCAGCCACATTTAGTGTTGATGGAACATATATTCTCAAGATGGAATTCATAGTCTTTTAACGGAGATACAAAATATTCCCTTGAGATAAGTTTAATGGGTTCAATTATTCAGAGAGTTAGGCCTAACCACTTTGGTAAGAAATTACTAAAGTATATATTAATGAAACTAGATTTCATAAATATATGATAAATAACATAAAAGGATTAAACTGGGTAATCAAGGATTAAGATGTAGTAATTTACAAAGTGGTAGTCTATATTCATGACTTTGTATTACTACGAATATTTTATGAATAATAAATTCTTGAAGTAAAATTTATTAATAAGGCCTAGAGTGCAATTATATTTATACAGTGGTATTAAATATAATTAATGGTAACTTTGGACTTGTCAAGAGTTGACAGAAAAGCCCAAGGCCTATTGGAGCTAGTGTCTTATTTGTTCCCTTTTGGTCCCACTCCAAGCCACACACGAAAGCCCAATTGGGAAGGCCCAAAAGGCTAGCCCAATTAGATAATTAGTTATGTGGAGAGAAACATACAGAATTTTATCAACATGAAATGGTTTGTATGTTGTTGTAAGAGACTCCTTCATATTCTCTTTAGAAAAAACACATAGAACTAATTGAGAGACCACACATCTTGGGTATCAAGTGGAATTGGAGTGAAGATTAAAAGTGTTCCCAAGTGCTTTTCATTTTCAGTTTTGAAATTCATCATACCAAGATACACTCTCTTATTCTTATATTATGAAATTTACATAGCACATGTAATCTATTACGAATGAAGTAGATCCGTTAATTTTCCGCTGCATATGTTTTGTATGCGATACAAACATGTTATTTCCATCAAATGGTATCTGATTGGTCCTCATTTCGAATCTGTATAACATGTTTTGTGAGTTTTGGAATTAGAAATAATAGTTTCATGATGATAGAAGATTATATTTGCATTTAATTTTTTGCATGGTTGTTGAAACTATGATTTGATAAAAACTGATATTGATGTTATGATGTTGTTTAAATATTGAATTTAAGTATGTTAAATTGATCTTTAAGGCTATAGCTTTAATAGAATTCAGTTTTGATATCAATTTCCATCTGTTATGTTCATATGGTGGTTGTTTGTTTATGAAAAACCATTGAAAATTGTTAATATCTGAACTTGAAAAAACTGAAAACACGAGTTTTTTGCGGGTAAGCTTACTCGCGAAGCTACCCACGAAAAACTGCCACTGAAGCACAAAAATTTTCACTAGAAGCGTTTAGTCGTGAGATACCCGCGAGACACTCGCAAGGCAGTAGCGAAAGTCACGAGATACCCGCGAAACAGTAGTGAAAGTTTTTGTATGATTTTCTGTGTTTTCAATTTTTTTTTCTTAACACGTTTTCGCAGGTAGCGCTTAGTCGCGAGATACTTGTGAGAACTGGGAATTTAGAATTTTTTCAAAATATTTTCACATGTATAAAATGCAAAGCTATGTGTAGTTAGTTTATGCATGTTTAAATAAAAATCTTTAATTTAAAACATCTAGTGGGAGAGAGATACAAGGGTTAGATCTCACGGCCTCCATTGTTGGTTCATAATAGCGTGAAATATATACTGTCTTAGCTTCGAGCTTTGCATTCCATGCGGAGAGTATTTATTTCATGGTCCTACAAGATTGAATTTCTTGGTTTATAGTAGTTTGATCTACACACGATTCTAGACAATGATGTACACTAGACTAAATATTATAGTATCCTCTATAATAGATCTGGTATTTTGACAAATCAAAATCAATTTTTTTTTACCAACCAAAACAGATCTGATTCTTCTCAAAAGAAGAGATTTCATTCATAAAATAGATTCACATGATTTAATTTTATTCACATGTTCAACATATCATTCATGACATGCATAAAATGGTACATTGATCACAAGAGTCTAGAAGACCAGACTCTATCTGGGCAGAATGGGTGCCTAACACCTTACCATTCCGTAACCTAGCCTCCGGATTTAGGTCTTTGGCTGAGTAGATCTATCCTTGTCTTTATTTTATTTTGGGTAGAATGTAACCAGGACAAAAAGCCATGTAATTATTTGGTAGTTTGTAACTAGGACCCAAAGCCATGTAAATCTTCACACCACTTACCTAAAAAGAGAGGTGCCCTAAAAAGAGAGTAGAGGGACCAAGCATACGCCCTAAGATATATCATAGAAGACAGGCTAGAATACGATGGACGCAGGGATGGGATGTGCTCATAGGCCCACCACGTCAAAATTTGCGAACAACCCTCGAGGCTCTCGAAGCCAAGTCACGAAGCCTACCTCAAGAAAGCGATGAAGTATCCATAAGAAAGGGACCCCCAGTCATAGGCCCCTATATCTAACACTACTCTCATGGCTCCCAATAGCCTGCAAGTTAGCACCGACCAATTGTTGCCAAATAGGCAACCACCAATGAAATAGAAAAAGAATAGCCTGAGAGCAATGTTGTCCGGCTCCACCCCCCAAGGTATGTTCATCTTCAACCACTCCATACAGATCTGAGGCTCATCGATAGGCCCAAAGTATCGTCTCGTTGCCCAGGTAAGGAAATAGCGGATGCCCAAAAGCTCACTTGTGACGTCAAAGTCCACAAACTTGGTTGGGACTGGATACCCACCGAATCTAAGGCCTAAGATGGTTGTCCAGTCAATAGGAAGGACTGCATACTCCCCACAACTCAAATGAAAGGTGCCAGTCTTCGTGTGGATCCGCTGCACCAAAGTCTCCACTATCGTGTGTCTCATGGAATAGGCTAGAGTGCTCTAGAAGTCCTCAAAGCCTTGCTCAATCAAAAATGCACAGTAGCACGCATTAGTCCTAGAGTCAAACAAGCAAATAAGGAATGAAAACCAGGCTCCCCAGCCGCGAGTCCTATCAACAACTGGCACTCGAAATCATACTAGCTACTAGTTAGCATGCATATCTACACATCCAGAATTGACAAGTGGAAGAGAAAAATGAACATACTTGACCTTTCCGAGCCTAAACGAAAGGATGCCTCTTCAGATCATGCTAAAGATCAGTATCGTCTATGCCATCATCAACCTCTCTAGTGTAGGCCTTAGCCCCAGCCTGACAAGGCGAAAATCTTAACCTAAGGCTACGACACCTTGGAGCACCTGGACCCAGCCCGCCCATGTCATTGGCCTCCAAATCTACATCTAGATCGAACATGAGCTCATCCTCGAGCTCCACGCCCCTCAAGCCCTTTCCTTTCTCAGTCCGAGGATACTACAAAGAACCACCAACTGAACCAGTACAAGACTAGGATAAAGCACTGGCCATCTCTACCGAGCGTCGACCCCTGGTCTGATGCGTAATGGGCACACCGTTAGAGAGTGCAATGTCATCACCACCTCAGTCGAAGTGACTCTAAAGAATCTGAGCCGCCCGCTTGCTAGCAAAAAAAATGTCATTGTCACTGCTAAAGGAATCCCCTCAAGATGAAACAATGGCAGGAGCCTTCCTGGGGTCTCCGCTAGATCTCGCTTGTCGAGACATAATCTACAAAAGCAAATTCAGATTTAAACAATAATCCCAAATCAAATGGCAATGTAAGCAAACAAGTAAGTATGTCTAACCCTACAATCTAACACATATCATGTAGGTTCATACCAAGAAGTCATGTTTCCTAAAATGTTGAAGTTTCCAAACTACTCTCCAAGATTCAATTTCGGCCACACCCGTTCATCTCACTGGGATTTCGATTCAGCCACAACCGTCTAGTCCTATGCTCTCTCCAGGATTTCGATTTGGCCACGACCGTCTAATCCTATGCCCTCTCCAAGATTTTGATTCAACCATGATCGTCTACTCCTATATGCTCTCTAGGATTTCGATTTGACCACGACCGTCTACTCCTTTGCTTTCTCCAGGATTTCGATTCGGCCACGACCGTCTACTCCTATGCTCTCTCCAAGATTTTGATTCGGCCACGACCGTTTAATCCTATGCTCTCTCCAGGATTTTAATTCGGCCATGACCGTCAAATCCTATGCCCTCTCTAGGATTTTGATTCGGCCACGCTGTCTAATCCTATGTTCTCTCCAAGATTTCCATTCGGCCACGACTGTCTAATCCTATGCTATCTACAGGATTTCGATTTTGATTCAGCCACGACCGTCTAATCCTATGCTCTCGAAGCAACTCACCCGTCAAAGTTACATTATCGTTATGACTGCAAGATCTCAAGGTTCTGAATCACTATGCATTTTCTCTTATGTCTACTTTGCATTTTATTTTAGTATCCATGGCATCCAAAATTTTCATGTTCATCTATGTGGCCTTAAAATTAAGCTTTCCTCGCATGAACAGGTGTAAATGTAATTACGCATGTACGCAGTTCACACACACACACACACACACACACACACATATATATATGTGTGTGTGTGTGTGTGTGTGCGCGCGCACGCACACTCTTGTACCTATATGTATGTACATTTGAAAGCATGCAAGTATGATTATGTGAATACCCAATGTGTGAACAAATTTTTTTTTCAACAGTATCATGGCATAAATAATATAAATAAATAAATAAAACACATATATGTCCAAAACACCAAAAATAAAATAAACACTAGCATGCTTTTCTAGTTGCTTTGCTACTAACATATTTGTAGAAAATAAAAAGAGAGACACTAATCTCAAGTGTAGAAAGAAGGCTGAAGTAGCAAACTAAAGCTGAAAACTGGACCCACTAGACCGCAACTCGCTCCAGAGAAATTTTTATAAGTGAGAAATCTGAGAAATTAGGTAGATATGGCCAAAATGGGCCCATTTATAGGCCCTGTACGGCCTGGGCAACCCAGTGCAACATGTGTGGCCGTCGGGTCTGCCCAACGCGCATTATGTGGCCAACGATTAGCGTTGACTAGGTCAACGTTGATCGGTTAACCTTTAACCCAAAAAAAAAAAAAAAAAAACCAGAGTTTCTTACCCAGTTCCAAGGATCAAGTCAGAAAATTTCTTCGGACCAGTTGTAGCAACCCAACCTTGTCAGCTAAAACCGATCTTGATCCATGAACTGCACAAGTTCTGCATGCAATTTTGAGGCAACAAAATGTGGAATTGCATTCTTTATCTAACCCTCTCATTGCACTTGAGATACTAGATAAAGAATGGGTAGCTATAGATATCATATTTTTTCTGCCCTCAATTTTTGTGCCGGACCTCGAAAATTCCAAAAATATTATCTTTTCTCTAAAGGGCCGCGGAAACATCTAGATTAATGTGGCAGGCATCAGAGCACTCGAAGTGCCTTTTTCAGTCAAATTGACTAAAATGTCCCTAGTCAACCCTAGGTTGACAGAAAGTCAAACGAGGCCAAATTCCTCATGAAATGACATTTTTTGTGCTTTTACATCAAACTCGAGCCACTCAAAGATTTTTGTCAACTTTGACCAAGTTTGACCCGACACTGACTCCCAAGGGCACCAGAAACCCTAATTTTTATCCGACCATCAGAATGGATCAGGACCAGCAGACCAGCAACATTGCAAACATTATCAAATTACCTTTCCAACGACTATTCATGGGTCTGAATCGGAGTTAAAACGGTTGAGATATTCAAAAAACCGTGCAAAACTTGTCAACACACTTCCCAATGCCATAACTTTTGATCAGACTGTTAGATTCCAATTTCTTTAGTGTTATAGAAACTAGATATCTAGAGCTTTCCAAGGACACAAATATTAGCTCAATCCATGTTCGAAAATACCTTCAAATACATTTCCAAAGCTGGACTAGAAAAAGTCAGAACTATGATGTCAACAGAGGTGGCCCGCGGCCACTTAAGGGCCGCCGGAAGTCGAAGGGTCAAATTTCAGCTATAAATGCTTCCAAATCTCTCATTTTGCAAAAAAAGAATATTTTGGGCAGTTTTCTAGGTAGATTCTCTCTCTCTTCTCTCTAATTTCTCTCCCAAACACATCTAAACACTTATGATTCTCCTCTTTTCTCCACAATCACAAGGTAGTGATCTTACACCCAATCAACAACAATAAGAGTGCTATAAATTTAAAGACAAATAAAATAAGTGCTGGAAATTATAAGCAAGAAAAATAAAGTGCTAAAAATTAAATGAGGTTAAAATTAAGTGCTGGAATTTAAATGATATTAAAAATAAATTTCTAGAATTTAAATGACATTAAAAGTAAAAAGCTTGAAATTTAAATGGCAATAATAGGAAAGGTTTATTAAAAGGGTTTATTTTTTAGGATCCCTCTTTTTTTTATATACAAGATAGAATTTCTACTTTAACCTAATCTAAGTGTATATGTGTGTGAAACTCCCTCTTGGAGACTTGAACCCTGGCCCTTTGGGTTCTTCATCAAAAATAGATGAGAGTTCTAAGCCATCAACTACTTTTAAAATGACATACCCATATTGTGCTTTATTTGGGGTTTAAAAGGGATGGGTAAAAAATCTATTTTCTTTAGGTGTCTAGATAGTAAAGAGTGCAATAAATAAAAAGGGGGGGGGGGGGAGAGAAGCTTGAAAATAAAAGGGATGACATTAAAGTAAAGGGGATAGGGAAGTTCTTGAAAATAAAAGGGATGGTATTAAAATAATGGGGAAGGGGAAGTTCTTGAAATAAAAGGGATGACATTAAAGTAAAGGGGGATGGGGGAATAGCAAAAATTAAATGGGTAACAACATATATGTAAGCAAGAACATAAAAATTCCTAGATGCCTAGAAGAGAATGAGATTTTTCCCCCTAAGGGTACTTCCCATATTAGGCTAAGAGATGATTCAATACCTATCTAGGAATATAATCGCAACATCACAACCAACAACAAATAATAGAGGCATAAAGGATAAAGAGATGTATGCACAATAATATAAAGCTTGGAATTTAAAGCAAGTAAAATAAAGAAATAGAAAAGTAAAAGAGCTTCATATATATAAATGGATAATATTTACATAAGAGAGTAAAGAAAATGGGATGGGTATGGATATAGAAAAACTATCCCATCCCAACAAGCTTTCGCATAAAAAAAAAATTACAAGTAAAAATGGAAGACTCTTTTTTTGTGATGGGTTTCCTAAAGAGAGGAGAGAGAGATTTTTTTCATAATTACTAAGGATTTTTCTAGAATTTTCCCACTCTTTTCGCTCTATTTTTCTTTTTCTTTTTCTCCCAAGGATTTCCCACTTTTTCTTCATATTTTTCACAAAAAAATAAGAGGGTATTTATAAGAGAGCCAATGGAATACGAGGCTATGTGTAGTGTACCATGGTACACAACACATAGTTACCCAAGGTGAGGGGCAGCTATGTGTAGTGTACCATGGTATAAAACACATAGCCTCCCACTTTCGCTACCTCATCAGGCTATTTTATCTTTTTTCGAATTTCTAGTCCGAAATTCATGCAGCTGCTTAGAGGCCTTTCCCAGTTTGTTTTCTTCAAAATTTATATTCTTAAAAAGCTCTAGATGACTAATTTCCATTGGTCCTAACCTTGCAAGATTTAGAGATACGATCACCAAATTATTGCATCTGGAAGGAAGGTGTATGGGCACAAAGGGGGGAGTCGCCACCTAGTTTTTGCAATAGTCTAAGAACCATATATATAGCGTCCTTTCAAGAAAGGACCCTTGATCTTACTACCAGAGTATGGATTCAGATTTTTGGCACGCTCTTGGGAAGGTGTTAGGAACCCAAGATCGCCCAACCCTAAGGTTGGCCTCCCATCATCTTGTCTTATGTCTTAACCCTATTAAAAACTAATTCAACACTTGTATTCTAAACTCACACACACACTAGCATGCATCTAACAAACAACATGGAATCTTATCCCAAAACAAACATAGATATCCACAAAGCAAAAGAGAGCTAAACATACACATATCCAAACCCTAGCATGTTATCATCCACCTAACATTCATCTAGCATCATGTCCCATATCTCATTCAAGGCAGCAACATGTAAACATCAAAGGATCACATTGGGAACATGGAGATCATTAAGGACACATTGTTTGACCAACACATTCATGCTCATCATCAAACTATGTTATCAAACAATATGCATGTATATGTGAATGCATGACTTACCTTTACTTACCTCCTCGCATCTCAGCACCTATGGCATCAATGAATGGGCATGTGAATGAATGGCATGGTATCAAAACAAAAGAAAACCCTAATCTGGCATATGAGGGATAAACAACAAATAAAGCATGTGAAACATAGACTCATGTACTTGCATACATAAGAAAAGGGTTTAGACAAGGGCAAAATATGTGAAGCAAGCAAACCAATCAAAGCAAAAATCCAAATTAAGGTTTCAAGGCAAGCACCTGTGTACGCAGAGTTTAAGCTATGTATGCATGCTAATGACATGTGTATGTGGGGCTTGTTCAAAACCTTAACCCAGAAATTGTAGGAAAATAACATGTTTGTATCACATACAAAACATATGCAGCGGAAAAATAACGAATCTACTTCATTCGCAATAGATAACATGTACAATGTAAATTTCAGAATATAATAACAAGAGAGTGTACCTTGGTGCGGTGAAATTCAAAACCAAAGAAAAGAAGTTCTTGAGAACACTTTCAATCTTCACTCCAATTCCACTTGATGCCCAAGATGTGTGGTCTCTCAATCAGTTCTATGTGTTTGTTCTAGAGAGAATATGAAAGAGTGTCTCTTACTCTTATGTCACATAACATACAAACTTTTTCATCAAATATGAAATTATGTATGTTTCTCTCCACATAACTGATTATCTAATTAGGCTAGCCTTTTAGGCCTTCCCAATTGGGCTCTAGTGTGTGGCTTGGAGTGGGACCAAAAGGGAACAAATAAGACACTAGCTCCAATGGGCCTTAGACTTTTCTGTCAACTCTTGACAAGTCCAAAGTTACCATTAATTATATTTAATACCACTATATAAATATAATTGCACTCTAGGCCTTATTAATAAATTATATCCCAAGACTTTATCATACATGCAACCGCTTCATAAAATATTCGTAGTAATACAAAGTCATGAATATAGACTGCCACTTTGTAAATTACTACATCTTAATCCTTGAGTACCCGGTTTAATCCTTTTAAGTTATTCATCATATATTTATGAAATCTAATTTCATAAATATATACTTTAGTCTTACTAAAGTGGTTAGACCTAACTCTCTGAATAACTGAACCCATTAAACTTATCTCAGGGGAATATTTTATATCTCCGTTAAGAGACTATGAATTCCATCTTGAGAATATATGTTCCATCAACACTAAATGTGGCTGCCCAACATACTGAGATTTTGACCGTTACTTTAGATCTCACTCCTGATATATCAAAGCAACCTACATTTCATGATCAAGTCCATTATTCTCTCAGGATTAAGAGTTCATATGAATACAAGTCGTGAGATTTATTATTCAATTAACAGTCATTAGGAGAATAATAAATCTCACAGCGGTCCAGTTCAATATATCTTAACTCTTAAAACATATCAACTAGAAGTCACCACTTCCATGATCAAGACAAATCATCGTAGTTAATATGTTATAGTCTTCGCAGATGAAATGTCCAATTTCATCACCGATTACGAACCAAAATTCTGAGTTTACAAAGAACTTGTGATCTATATCTTCTGTGACTAAATCACATAAATCACATACTATGCATTTCATGGACTATTTGATAATGTTCGAATATTCATGTTACCATTATTTTAGATAAGAATAAAGCAACTTTATTAAACACAATATTAAGTCATACATCATTTCTCACATAATGTCATACATAATATCATACATAGCATCATACAATAGGATTTAAGGGCATTTATCCCAACAGAAATGAACAAAGCAGAAAACAAAGCATGAACTAAAACCCTAATTCTAACAACCAAACATGCTCAGAACATAAAAGACTGTAAAACTAACCTAAACAAACATGCATAAATATAAATTAAGCAAGAAAACAGATTAAAAAGACAAAAAGAAAGACATAAAAGAAAAGAAAGTTAGAAAGAATACCTTAAAGAAAAAAAAAACTCGTAGGCTTGATTTTTTACCGTTTCCCTCAATCAAATCTATCACAATTCAATAAAATAATGATTAGAAATCTTAAACTCAAAGGATTATGGCCAAAAAATGTCTCAATCAGATAAAAAAATGACTTGAGGGTATTTTGTGAAAAACTCCCTTTTGATTCACTATTTTCTAGTGAATCTTAGGTTTTTCTCATGGAATTTCTGTATGTTTTGAAAATGTACCATGTAAGGCTTTTTTATAGTGAAAAAAATGGGGTTTAGAACGGCTCCCAGACGATGTGGGATTCATTCCAAACCTCAGTAATTATTGGAGAAAACTTGCTTTTCCATACTTCTGAAACCCTAGCTGCATACACAGGATTGTGCTAGCGTACACAGGCCACTGCCCACGTAGTGGGCCGAGGGCCACTTTGGTCATTTATTTCCAAAAATAGATTTTTGTACATTTAAAAAGTGATATTTTCCATTTTAACACTCTTTAAGTTAATTTGATGTCTGATTGGGCTTTAAATTGACCTTGGGCCATAGAGTTCGAGCATCATTAGGGAATGGGGGTCCAAGTTGTAAGGGGTACAAAATGTGGTGTCTACAAGGTGACGCAATGCTGAAAATTTTGTGACGTTTGCCCTTAAAAAATTTGTTTCTTCCAAACCATGGCAGATATCATCAAGCCCATTTTATGAGAAGTAGTCAAGACCTTATACTTTAATTTGGTTCAACCATATCGCTCCAATATCTTTTTTTTCCAAGAAAAAAATAAAGTGAAGTAATCATTAGGGTTTTTGGTATTTCATTGACATCTCATCTGTTTTAACTCCAATTTTGGCCCGTAAACTATCGTTTCAAAGGGGAAAATATGTCCTATGAGACGATCTAAAATTCAACTCGATCATATGGTTGGATTAAAAAGTCTATTTTTTACCATACCTAGTTAAGGTTTTGGCCTCAATTGCTATCAAAAGGGTTCTTAAATGTTTGTGACCCTTTGATCCACTATCCGATCATGTTGTATTTATTTTTCACCCTTTTTGGCTTTAGAACTTGCAATTTTTAACCTTTTTTTTTTATTTTTCTTGGATTTTGACACTTGTTTTGACGCATGAATTGGGGTCGGACAAAATATGGTATCGATAGCTGCCCTTTCTTTGTCTAATATTTATTGGCATAATAAATATTGAACAAAAAATTGGATAAAGTATTTTTTTTCCCTCCTAATTCTAGCGTAAAAAAATTTTATTTTTTTGGTATTTGTTTCTACTAAAAATGAGTGCAAGCATATTCTAGATATTTTCGAATCAACAATCAGACCAACCCAGATAAGTTTTATTCTTTTAGAACAATTTGCCCAAAGTTTTATGAAATTCGTAGCTCTTCATTTCACAAAATTCCTGTTTCTTTACACAAAATTAGGCAAAACTGCACTAAAAGACGAAACAATGAGATGCTTAAATGGTATTTAAAACTTGGGGTTAAGCACTTAGATCATTTGGGTTCAGGTCTTTTTGAGGATGCCTAGTAATGATTGGAAGATACTTGCATAAGCTATTGCAATCTTAAAACCCTTACTTTGGATATCCCTTGGGAATAAATGAATAACCTTCAAGGATTTTTTTGAACTTGAAAAGTTTGGAGGATCTAAAATCCTTGTCATTTAAAATCTTTAAAGGTCATCAGTTTTTACTTCTGTTTCATTTGGTTCTAAAAACCATGTTCAAAAATTTGGAAATTCATTCATGATCTTGAAAATTTGGTTGAATGCATGTACCACAAGAGAGGCTCGATAAGGCCATCTTTCCTATGTGATTCATGAGTGTATGTGCTCGATGGCTACCACTTGCCTTGAATAGGAAACATGTTCACAAGTAAGGATTTTTGGAGTGAAGTTTTTATGCTTATCAAATGCATGGGTATCCTTTCTTTAAGCTAATGAAGGGATAACTTGAAGGATGTGTTTGGCTTTTTGAACTATTCAGGTTAGAAGCTGGGATTGGGAGAAGATCCTACCCTTTTTGAGGCATGATGCTTTAGCATGTGTGGATGAGTTAGTCATCAATGATTGACCAAATGTTCAATGTCCAATGACCAACCGATCCTCAATGATCAATGAGATCATTCATTAGGTTATGACGTGACCTTAGGGTTAAATAGGGTACTTGAAATGAAGAATATCAGGCTCAAAATTTTCACATGTGGGTGATTCTTTGGCATAAGCTCCTTAGACTAAGTAGTCATTCTCAATCAAGGACTTTCTTAGGTCCATAATGTAAGGATAATATTTTCCTAGGCTTAATATTTTGACTATGAAATTCTTCGAAGGGTTTCCTAAACTCAAAGATTACATTTCATTGAGAACCATTTTAGTTGCCTTTCATGCTTGGCTATATCCTCAATTTGAGTCCATCTCTTGAACTTCGTCCATTTCACCTTTTTGGGCTTTCCTTTCATTTTGATTTTCTTTGGCATCTTTGACTTAGGTGATGCCAATGTCTTCTGACTTTTTTAGGCTAATTTCTTTTTTATCCCTCTTTTGTTTAGGGCTTCATTTGGCTTGATTGGCCCGTGACTTTGTCATTTGATTGATTTGAGCTTTTCTTTTTTATACTTTGCCCTCCTTGCTATTATGGACTCATTTGATGGACTCAAATTTTTGGAGGTCACCTAGAATGGGATTCTTGTAACCATTTAACCTGTCCCAGTGTGGGGGGGTAATCCTTAACTAGGTTAAACAAGAAAATAATTCAATAGGCTCAACTAGGCTAACAAGGGACATTTCTTTGCAAGTGGGACAGCAGTGAAAGGAATGTCTTTCTCCGTCATCCTAAGTGCTTACTTCTTAGCCTAAGGAGCTTAAATGTGACATTGCAAATTTGGGTAATTTTCGAAAAATATTTTCTTTTCGGCACAAGGGGCTATCATGCAATATAACTATTTGGATAACTAAAACAAATGCCCCCATCATTTCAAATCCAATCAGTTGGTCAATAAAACTTTAACATTTGGTCATTCTCTGATTCAAGGTCCACACCAATTTTGGGTAGGACCTCCCTGAAGGGTGATTGTCAACATGAGTTGAATATGAAATTTTGTGTGAGTCGTAAATATCATGATGTAGTGTTTAGGGACCACATTCCACCTATCCTTGGTAACGGATAGTCATTTCACTCAAACAACTCTTTCCCCACAAAGAGTTTTGGCATTGACTTTCCACTCTTAAAAGATGCATGCGTTTCGAAACACAAATTTTCATGATTTTTATTTTTTTATCGAACCTTTATGTTTTGATTTTATTTTTGGAAAATCGTTTTGAGAAAAATGGACAAAATTGCAACAAACCTAAGCTAACTGAGGTGAGAAAAGGTTTTGTTGACATAGTGTTTGGGATGAGGTGACAATGCCAAACTTGGGTTCCAATATCTTTGATGGATAGCATTCCCTATATCTAGAAGCTTTTGCAAAGATCCGCTTAGGGGATGAAGGTCTCCACCTCACAGAGAAGCCTTAGATGCTTGACTCCATGTCTGCTGTTGATGAGAATCAACAAGCATTCAAGGATCCATTACATGTTCCAGTTGGGCCTATTACTAGAGCAAGATCCAAGAAGATCAAAGAAGCACTTAATGGGCTGATTCAAGAGATTTGGGCTGATTCTATCGCAAGACATTCCAAGCTGGGCCCAAAGGAAGATAAAGGTATAATAAATTTAAATCAAGCTATTGATGTAACACCCCAAATCCGTACCAAGGATTTAGATGCATAACCTGTCTTAAAAATAAATCAACAATGACATAATGGAACAGAGCGTAATATTTATCCTCAAATAAACTTCTTGAATATCATCAGATTTCCTTAACAATCCATAAAAACAAAACAACAATAATATTCTTGAATGTAAAATCTCCAAATAACATCTCAAAATAGTTCCAAAATAATAATCTCATTGTCCTGAAACAATTTTACTAAAACAATTCTGCAACTATCAAGCTCCAAACGAAGTCGTCCATCTAAGGCCCCACTGATCTACCACCAAAAGACACTCCATAACTCTAATCTGAAAGGATGGAAAAAGGGGTGAGCTAAAGGCTCAATAAGAGACTACAAACATGAGGATGTCTCCCAAAAACAAACGATAATATCATTGACAAAATATAGTCATCACGATACAATTAAAATTAGTTTAAACTGTAATATAATATATTCTATAAAGCTGTTAAAATAAAACACTTCACTATAACACTGTAAACATTAATAAAATAATGACCACATTTATATGCCAATATGCACCAAATAGGTAGAAACAATTTTATTTTGAAAATAAGCAATTTTCCACCTAAAAGAACAGTAGTAAATAAACCGTAATTCAATATGAAAAATATTAGTCAAACACAGACAAAAGCTGCTAAATACTCGGTGGGTGATTTCCCATGGGAACAATAACACTAACCTCAAAGAGGCAACACTAGCTCCGAAGAGCAACAATAACACTGCACCACACCACACTAACACTACTTCGGCCGAAGACCAACACTTAACCCTGTGTTGGCAAAGGTTGCAGACTGTCTAGTTGACCATTTGAAATACTCTTGACATATACAGTTTCACAATAATATACAATAAATAATAGAGTTTGAGTATGTATAAAGCACTAACAATGGTATAAGTCTTTGAAACTTCACTTTTGCAATTATGTGTATGTATATATATATAAATATATTTTTACCACAATTATATATATATATATATGTAAAAATATATACGTCTTGAGAGACGTCATGTGTTGAAGTCTACTTACCTCTAGTGGCTAAACCAAGCTTCACTTCAATTGCTCGAAACAACGTCAACTAGAACCTAAATAATAATTAAACAATTCAATAAGGGCAGGTTCTTTAATAACCACAAAGTCCTCTTGATAAAACAATTCCTCAACCACTATGAAGATTTGGCAAGATAAAATTTAACGTGTCTTTCTAATATAACTCCAAACCTATTCTAGATTAAAATAATAGTATAGCATTCCCTAACCTAACATCTAATATTTATATAAGAACACGTTACCATAAGCAACCCTATAACCTATGTGCCTATATACACCATATATCTTATCAATGCATTCAAAGAAGACAAAAGAATGATACATTAATTAAGATTTTGCATGTAAACCTATAATATATATATATATATATATATATATTATGACAATCATCACACCTTTTATATATATATATATATATATATATATTATGACAATCATCACACCTTTTATATATATATAATATAGTATATTGCTTCAATCCGTATATATACAAAAAGGATGATTCATCCAATCCATATATATATAAAGGCTTATATATATATTCATCCAATCCGTATACAATGATTCATCATATAGTACATGGATTCTTCAAGCAATGATGTTCAAATGTTGGATAATCGCCAAGCGGTGCAATGACAGTAATATATTCAATATTCAAATAGTGCATGCCTTAAATTCACGCACATGGAAGTTACATCCAAGGCGCTGCATTTGATATTGATATTCGGCAATCCAATTTATACATTATTATCATTGAAATTCCAGCAAACACAATTGAAATTCCAGCAAACACAATTGAAATTCCAGCAACCATCATTGAATTTCCAGCAAACTTAATACTAACCCTAACACTAACATGTCAATGATGAAATCCCAGCAAAATAAAAGAAAAAAAAGGCTTTCCTAGAATGATGCTTACCTCAAAACCAAGATGAAGTTGCTGGCTGCCCTGAAGTGCACAGCCTCCTATTCTTTTGTTTATGAGAAACCCTAATTTTCTTTCATAATAAGCTGTTGCACTTGGGCTGAAAATTCAGAAGCCTATTTCAGGTTAAGGCTAATTTCACTTGGGCTGAAAATTTAGAAGCCCACTACAACTAAAATAAACTTCCAAGACCCACCTATATTCCCACTAAACTCATTAATATTATTTTTATTATTGTTATCAATATAAAAATCACAATATAAAATTAATTATCTCCTCCAAAATAATTAAGCAATTTATCATATCTACTCTCTAGAAGTAATTAAATTAAATTTAAATGAGACGGGTGTTACAATTGAGGGCTGATCTGGCTTAATTGGGCGTTATCTATAGCGTGGATTAATGGCTGATTCACTTTCCAGCTCCATATCAGTTAATTGATATTTTTCCTAATCTGGATCTTCTAATTTTGGACCAAATCTACCTTAATTTTAGGCTTT